>CM068301.1:32673878-32842492 GCA_034768395.1 Linum lewisii | reverse complement strand
GTTGGGATTGGATGATGCTTGGTGTTGATGTATGAACTATGCAACGTGCCTTTTAGGTAGAATTGATGTTGTGTGGGAAGATGGTTGTTAATGTGTTTAAGGTGGTAGACTTATGACTTATAATTGGCAAATAGAATTGGTAAGGGAATTTGTACGTGGAAGTGGACAATAGAACGGTACGTGGAATTGACTTATGGAATTGGTTAGGGGAATTGGTGAATGGAATTGAGTAATGGAAATGGGTGTTCTGAATGCCTGAGCTAGTTGAGCTGAGGTTGTATGACTGAATTGTATGAAAATGTGCTGTGTGTGTGTTGGTGATTGATTCTGTGTCTTGTGATTATTGTAATAAGGTTGGAGTCTTGGATGTGGATTGGTAAATGGTTGGAAGAATGAGGATGTCAGAATTGGTCGAATTATGGCTAGGAATCATGCTAGATGAAATTATGTGAATTAGATAGATTATGTGGTTTAATCTAGTAACGCTTAATAGGAGAGTTAAAATGGTAAAATTGCTGCTGTCATGATTGTTACTGTTATGTGGTGTTGGTTGACTTGTGTGATGGTGTTGTTGACTTGTGTGAACGTATGGTTAACTAGGTGGCTAGGAATGGGAGTGAGGAGCTAAAACTGAAGTTAGAATGGAAGTAGGTCTTGCATGAACCCTTGAGAGTAAAAATGGATAACTGTCTTGTGATTACTGTTGATGAGTGTGCTGATTGGTGTGTGATGGGGGATTGGGATGGAAGATGATGACTAATGATTTGGAACTAGAAGTGTGAGATAGGATGGGATGGGATGAGCTGAATTTCTGTATTTGTAGCTATTGTTGTCGGTTGTGGTTAGTGTAGAGTAGTAACATGAATTGGATACGTTGAATTGGTTGAGGGGAATTGTGCTGTGTAATTCTGTTGTGTAACTGTGTTGTGGAATTGTGTAGTGGAATTGTGTAGTGGAATTGTGTGGTGGAATTGGTGTATGGAATTGGTACATGGAATTGGCTAGAGGAAATTGGGACTTGGTTTGATTGATTGGAATTGCATTGTTGATTTGTGTAATTGATTTGGATTGTGATATGCGGATTGAGGTCTGGAATTGGATTAATGTTGAAATTGATGGTGGAACTGTTGATGGACTTGATGATGTGAATTGAGATGAAAATTGATTAATGGAATTGGTAGATGAATTTAAGGGATGAATTGATTGATTTGATTGAATGAAATGTTAGAATCTGAAGGAGCCTGCACTGCCCCCTAAAACTGCACTATGGGTGCTAAGTGCCTCTTCAAGGGAAAGAGGTGCGGTCACGTCTTCAAGGGAAAGGCGTGATTTGTTTGGTTGAGTCAAGTTAACGATTCCTTCAAGGGAAAGGTCTCGTGGTATCTCCAAGGGAGAGGATGCGTCTTGGACCTCTCCAGGGGAGAGAGGTGCGTCAGGCCGGCAGGGGTGGTGCGGGATAAACTCCTTATGGCGCCTAATGAACTCATCTAGATAATCACTTGAGATGCATGTGTGTGTGTGGGTGTGTGTGTGACTGACCGGTGTATGTTGTGTGTAATGGATTGTGCTTGTGCGATGCTTTTGATGAGATGTGGTTGGTTTTGGATTGTATGTGAATGGATTGTGTGGTTGAGCTGAGCTGTAACTTTGATGTTGAACGCTTCATGTTTTTGATGATGTTAGGAATGCTGAACTGTTAATATGGAGAGATGCCTAATAACTCACCTAGAACGTAATGAGTCGAGTCGTGTCATGACGGTGTGATGTGTTGAGTCGGTGGAGCAGAGTTTGGGATGGATTATGCTTGCTTGATGTCGGTAAATGTGAAACTGTGAATTGGGAGTTGTGTGGTCGATGGATGAATGTGGGTGCTATTCGTGTTGGAAGATGTACTGTGGCTAAGCGTTGTATTGTGTGTCTGATGACTCCGTTGATGTTGTTGTATTGAGGATTGATGACTTGAGTACATTGCTGAGTTTTACTAATTGTATGTACACCAGTGGAGGTAAGTTCTTGTGTGATCACCTAGTAGCATGCTAGGATTAAAATTTTAATGGCTGTGTCAGATTCCGTTGTGTTGTTTGTGTGCGGAGTTGGGATCACTCCTAGGCTAGGTTCGGCGCATAGGTAGACCCAGTGGGTTCACTCAGTTTCATTAGGAAGCTGATTCCCTCCCAGTTTCTCTTTTCAGGTTCGCTTGTTAGTGAGAGTGAGTTGAAGTTCAGGTGTTCGGTTGAGTTCGGAGGAGTTGCAGGTTGGAGTTGTGAAGTGAAGATTAGGAAGCTATTGTGGAGTGACCACTGTTTTAATTTCAGATTTCAGTTGGCACTTTGGTTGGGAATTTTGTAATCGTTTTGAGATTTGGTTTCAGATTTCGGTTTTTATGTAATGAAGGCCTTCGGTTGTCTTTGAGCTTTTATTTAAAAGTTGTTTCTTTTTCCGCTGCGTTTTACTCTTTTCTTTTAAAGCTGGTTCTTCAAGTAGCACTCAAACCGGTTCGACCACGGGTGAACTCGGGTCGGTTTGGGACGGGTGTTACACGAGCGCTGGAGTGCTGGGGCATGGTGGGCAGCAGCACCGGTTCTGGGGGCGAGTGCTGGGGCACTGGGGCCTGGTGGGGCAGCGTCGGGGCTGGGGCCGAGCGCTGGGGCGCTGGGGCCTGGTGGGGCAGCGCCTGGTCTGGGGCCGAGTGCTGGGGCACTGGGGCCTGGGGCAGCGCCGGGGCTGGGGCCGAGCGCTGGGGTGCTGGGGCCTGGTGGGGCAGTGCCTGGTCTGGGGCCGAGTGCTGGGGCACTGGGGCCTGGGGCAGCGCCGGGGCTGGGGCCTGTTCGGGTAGCGCCGGGGCTGGTGCCGAGCGCTGGGGCGCTGGGGCTTGGGGCAGTGCCAGGGTTGGGTACTAGGGCCAGGGCTGGCGCCGGGGCTAAGGCCGGGGCAGGGGCCGGGGCAGGGGCCGGGGCTGAGGCTGGGGCTGAGGCCGGGGCGCGGGGTGCTAGGGTTTTAGAGGTGAACCCTGCAAACTTCTCAAGCCTTCTCGGCTTAACTTGCTCTCCTTCATCTGATTCTTCTTCTTCTTTCTTCTCATCCTCCTCATCGCCTCTTTGATTTCTCTTTCTCTTATCACCATCGTTTGTTGATTAGGGCAGTCCCTTGAGATATGTTCCTTCCTTGACATTTGACACATACAATTCCAATGGGACGTGGGTTAGAGCCTGGAAACTTATAAGTAGATGGTGCAAGTGTTACCGGAGGTGCCGAATCCCTAGGGTTAGGGTTTGGCCGTGAGCTGAGGGCTCGGGTCTGTTCGGGCTTCCATGGAGCTTGGCTTGTACTCAGACCTTCTCTCCATGAGTCATGGACGGGTCTTGATGCGAACCGCCTCCTCAATGAAGGGATCGGCTTCAACACCCAAAACTATATTACCAGCTTCACGAATCCTAACTTTTGAAACCGCGGGGAATACTTGAAATCCACTAAGTATAGACTTAGGGACCCCAAGGTATTCAGTCGAATTCGGTGCCAAACAAAGGATGAATGCCTTTGATGATAAACCGATCTAGACGACGATCAATTCCATGATGGTCGAACAGAGATTAGCAATTCCATGCTAAGAGAAAAACCGAAGTTTTGAGTGTTTATTTCTTTCAAATTGTTCTTTACAATGAGGCTAGACGCCTCTATTTATAGGTGAGGAAGGGAGAACAGGCTCTCCTTTTCCTCTTATGAAATAGCTAATAAAACTAATAAAGAATACAAAAATAAGGACTGAAACTCGTAGCCTTGTTCACCAAGGAAAAGAGTCCTTCCTAAACAAGAACACTAAAAAGGAAAAGCTGGAAATTCCTAAAAAACAGCTAAACGGGTTCTGGAAGATTCAGCCAAATAAATAGCAAATAAATTCGGAAAATTAAGCCCTTTGGCAGATCACTAGTAGACTTCATGGGCTTCAACTTTCATGTTGGACATCAGTCCAAATTCTGCCTCCAAGTAGCCCATATTCGTCAATCTTTGTCAGACTAGAAATCTGTCCAAAACCGGGAAATCCTAGCTTGATTAGGATTCCGTGTTCGGATGTATTTTGGCATCTTCTCTTCATTTCCCGTGTTCACCATGGTCAATCACCCTTCCTTGGATCAGGCTCAGGTGGTGGCCTGATCACAGCTCCTATCATGTGCAGCCTCGGATCAGCATCCGGGCTCCTCTCCTTGATGCTCCGCCCATGCTTCACCCTTACTTCATCCAACTGTATCTCCTTCAATTCTCCTCCAAATTGAGCTCCGTTTGTTGGAGAGTGTTCCTGGGGATTCAAGCTACCCAGGACAGTTGGAATTTCCCAAAAGGCACGGGCCAATTGTTGGCTGGGCCAAAAGTGCTTCTCTGTGGCATCCGGGCACGGGCTCGGCTCGGGCGTCGGGCTTAGCTCTCGGCCTTCTTCAATTCTGTCCAGGCCTTTTGAGTTCTGCTTCGAGCCTTCTTCCCATGGTACCTTAGGGATGTATTTAGGGGCTGGTGTCGGTCTAGAGCTCGTGGCATTTGGCATGGGGCCTAGCTTAGGTACTCGGCCTTGATCGGGGCTTGGGGCTGGACTTGGCCCTAGGCTTGGCCTGGGGCCTGAACTTGGAGCTTTGTCTCTCCAAGGCTCCGGAGGTGGTGCCGGTGTAGGTCTGGGGCCGGTTGTAGTCCTCGCTCGGCCTCAAGTCTCTAGGCTGAACGGGCATTAAATTCTCCTTGTCCGGCGATCTCGTGGAGGTTTCCTGGCCGGGTGCCCGTGGTGTTGTGTCCGCGCCGGCCTTGGTGGCTCGGTTCACATCATCCCCCTCTTCTTGAAAAGGATTCGTCCTCGAATCCATACCTGGTGCACCATTAGAAATAATAAAATTTACCACAGGGGAGTGTAGGACTTGACCTGGTGCTTTGTTGGCGCTCCAGGGGTGTTCGGGCCGTATCGGGGCTGGTACGGGGGCTTCGGACTCGGGCGCCGGGCGCTGGTCGGGCGCTGGTGGCTGGTTGGGCACCGGGGACTGGTCGGGCGCCGGGGGCTGCTCGGGCGCTGGGCGCCGGTCGGGCGCTGGTGGCTGCTCGGGCGCTGGGCGCCGGTCGGGCGTCGGTGGCTGGTCGGGGCGCCGGGGGCGGGCGCTGGGGCGCCGGGGCTAGGCACTGGGGCGCTGGTGCTGGGCGCTCGGGTGCTGGGCGCTGGGGCGCCGGTGCTGGTACTGGTGCTAGCGCTGGGCGCTGGGCTGGTACTGGCGCTAGTGCTGGTGCTGGTGCTGGTGCTGGGCAGGCGCTGCGCCGAGTGCTGGCCTGGTGCTGGCTCGGGGCAGGGCTGATGCTGGTCCGGGGCAAGCCTGATGCTGGTCCGGGGCAGGCCTGATGCTGGTCTGGGGCAGGGCTGATGCTGGTCCCGGGCAGACTGGGCGCTGTGCCGGGGCAGGGCCGATGCTGGGCCGGGGCAGTGATGGGTGCTGGGCCGGGGCAGTGCTGGGCGCTGGGCCGGGGCAGTGCTGGGCGCTGTGCTGGGGCAGTGCTGGGGCAGTACTGGGGCAGTGCTGGGCACTGTGCTGGGGCAGTGCTGGGCACGAATTTTCTCCTCATCTTTCTCTTAAGATCTCTCCAACTAAGGATGGGATCCTCTTCTTCTCTCCTGATTTGCTTCCTGAGTTGAGCCCACCACAAAGCAGCATAGTCAGTAAACTCGATTGTTGCTAGGGTTACCTTTTTCCTTTCGGAATATTTATGGCAATGAAAGAAGTCCTCCATGCTCTCCTCCCAATCAATGTACTCGTCAGGATTTGCCTTGCCAGCAAATTTGGGAACATTGAGCTTCCAACTGCTCACATCATCATCTTCTTCCTGCTCATTCCTCCTTGGCCGCCGGGGGCCTTCTCCATTCGCGGCTCCGAACTGCTCGGCCATTCGGGCCACGTTTTCGGCGATGGCGGTCAATCGGGCATCGAACACATTGAATCTCTCATCTGCCATTGTTAGTCAAGAACAAGACCTCACAAAATCTCTCTAATGATCCTCACACACTCTTGTTCTTACCACTCGTGTATGTATTTTTTTTTTTTTTTTTTTTAAAATCACTCAAATTAGAGTTTTCTTTGAAATTTTCAAAACAAAGTCAATCTCAATTCAAGTAGTTGCAAGTTTCTTCGAAGCTATGCAGTCCAAGTCTACCAATGACACTAACAAGACCTTATACCTAGGGTTTCGGATTTCTAGGGGCCAGAATCTTGAGTTAGGACGTGGGATGACAAGACATACAAATTTGGGTGTTCTACCAAGAAAGCTAGTAGTGCGAAAGCTAGTAGCTAACTTATGAAAAACCCCTCTTCTTGAACTTAATCTACTACCTTGATTGTGAACGTGGCCTTGCTTTTTTTTAGATAGGTCAATTTTTCTAGACCTATGATTTTTCTTTTCTTTTCTTTTCTTTTTCTTTTCTTTGATCGGCCACAGCTTTTTCTCACAACAAAAACTTAAAGAAAGGTAGAAGAATAGAACAAACACAATGAAGCTATTTTTAGGGTTTTTCTGAAACTGAAAACAACGAAAGCATAAAGGATATGAATTCAAGTAAAAGAACCTGAAAACTGGGATAGATTGTTGGTCCAAGAGTTGAACCGCGCTCTGATACCAGCTGATGCAAACCGCCTCCTCAATGAAGGGATCGGCTTCAACACCCAAAACTATATTACCAGCTTCACGAATCCTAACTTTTGAAACCGCGGGGAATACTTGAAATCCACTAAGTATAGACTTAGGGACCCCAAGGTATTCAGTCGAATTCGGTGCCACAAACAAAGGATGAATGCCTTTGATGATAAACCGATCTAGACGACGATCAATTCCATGATGGTCGAACAGAGATTAGCAATTCCATGCTAAGAGAAAAACCGAAGTTTTGAGTGTTTATTTCTTTCAAAGTTGTTCTTTACAATGAGGCTAGACGCCTCTATTTATAGGTGAGGAAGGGAGAACAGGCTCTCCTTTTCCTCTTATGAAATAGCTAATAAAACTAATAAAGAATACAAAAATAAGGACTGAAACTCGTAGCCTTGTTCACCAAGGAAAAGAGTCCTTCCTAAACAAGAACACTAAAAAGGAAAAGCTGGAAATTCCTAAAAAAACAGCTAAACGGGTTCTGGAAGATTCAGCCAAATAAATAGCAAATAAATTCGGAAAATTAAGCCCTTTGGCAGATCACTAGTAGACTTCATGGGCTTCAACTTTCATGTTGGACATCAGTCCAAATTCTGCCTCCAAGTAGCCCATATTCGTCAATCTTTGTCAGACTAGAAATCTGTCCAAAACCGGGAAATCCTAGCTTGATTAGGATTCCGTGTTCGGATGTATTTTGGCATCTTCTCTTCATTTCCCGTGTTCACCATGGTCAAGCACCCTTCCTTGGATCAGGCTCAGGTGGTGGCCTGATCACAGCTCCTATCATGTGCAGCCTCGGATCAGCATCCGGGCTCCTCTCCTTGATGCTCCGCCCATGCTTCACCCTTACTTCATCCAACTGTATCTCCTTCAATTCTCCTCCAAATTGAGCTCCGTTTGTTGGAGAGTGTTCCTGGGGATTCAAGCTACCCAGGACAGTTGGAATTTCCCAAAAGGCACGGGCCAATTGTTGGCTGGGCCAAAAGTGCTTCTCTGTGGCATCCGGGCACGGGCTCGGCTCGGGCGTCGGGCTTAGCTCTCGGCCTTCTTCAATTCTGTCCAGGCCTTTTGAGTTCTGCTTCGAGCCTTCTTCCCATGGTACCTTAGGGATGTATTTAGGGGCTGGTGTCGGTCTAGAGCTCGTGGCATTTGGCATGGGGCCTAGCTTAGGTACTCGGCCTTGATCGGGGCTTGGGGCTGGACTTGGCCCTAGGCTTGGCCTGGGGCCTGAACTTGGAGCTTTGTCTCTCCAAGGCACCGGAGGTGGTGCCGGTGTAGGTCTGGGCCGGTGTAGTCCTCGCTCGGCCTCAAGTCTCTAGGCTGAACGGGCATTAAATTCTCCTTGTCCGGCGCTCTCGTGGAGGTTTCCTGGCCGGGTGCCCGTGGTGTTGTGTCCGCGCCGGCCTTGGTGGCTCGGTTCACATCAGGTCTCATGGTGTAGCCGTCTCGGCCTTGTCCTCTTCCAAGCTGAATTAGGGCTCCTTGTATGCGGGACAGGGTAACTTCAAGACTCTGAAGGGTGTCTTCTATTTTGGCTAACCTCTCGTCTGCCATGGTTAGTACAAGCAAATGGAAGCAATTTTCTATCCCCTCTTCTTAGAATTAAACTTACAACGAAGGAAAAATAACGTGGCAAGGTGACTTGCTTTCTTTTCTTTTTCTTAACTCAGAACTGAAATTAGAATAGAAGGGAATTTTCGAACAATTTTCTAAGAAAGCAGTAAAGGATATGAATCCAGGAGAACCTGGAGACTGGGATAGATGTGGTCCTTGTGTTTGAACCATGCTCTGATACCAACTGATGTGAACCGCTGCAACCGTGGGCAGACGACCCTAACCACCGCAAGTTGGAACGTGCAACGAGGTAGAAACCTTCGGGAACCGGGGTGGAAAAGTACTCTGACCCGTCGGCTATATAACAGCCGGGAACCAGAAGTGTCCAGTCAAAGACGCCATGCCAAGAGATGGATGCTCTTGATGATAAGTCGATCCTTCAGTATCGCAACATGCAGATACAATAAGGGTTTCAGAACAGAGTTCTTTCAAAGGGGGTTTATTTCATAAAAAGTCTGAAGAACAAGGGTGGCCGGCGGCCTCCTTATATAGGTGAGGGAACAAGCTCTCCTCCCTAAACACTACTTCTAAATAATAATAAATTAAAGAGTCCTTCTCCTAAAAAGACTGCTAAAACCCCTAAACAAGTCCTACTAAAAAGGAAAAACAATTAAATAGTCTTTAAATCCAAGAATCCAACTCAAAATAGGAATAAAACTCTTAAAACCCTAAACCGGCGGTTTTAGGGTTTTCCTAGTCCGAGTGGGACTAGGACTCGGCGGGCAGCCGGTCTTCGGGCCGGGCCTTTGCTCGGCTCCAGGCTTCTTCTTCTTCAATGGCGGGCCTTCGTCGGGCCTTGGGGCATGATGCTCCAGGCTGGTCCAAGGACAAGGGCCTTGCCAAAAGGCTTGGTCCACACGGCGTCCATTCCCATAAAATAATCCCGCTCGGCCCGACTCTCGGTCTAGGGCTCGTGGTGGGGCCTGTTTGGGAACTTCTTCATTTCTGCTCGGGGCTTCCTCTCCTAGCTTCGGGCATCGCCTCAGATAGCTCCATACGTGACTCTCATGGGCTAGGGTCGGGCCAGGGGTGGTGCCTTGGAACCAGGTGCTCCAATTCTCCTCAGGACTTGGCGCCGGGTCGGTCTTGGGTAGCCATCCCTTCTTGGCCAGGTACTCTTGCGCTCTCTTGCTCCTATACTCCAGGAATTCCTCCAGATGGTCTCTGGAGTATGCTTCATCTTCAGGGTCCTTGGAGAGGAGGTTAGGATCCGGCCGGAGCTTACCTTCAGCTCTAGGGTTGCTACACTCGGCTAGCAGCTTGGCTTGGTGTGGCATTTCTTCCTCCCGAGCTTTCCTACCTGTAGAGGGGGGCCTTAGCCTGTATCTTATCTCATACCTGGGCTTGGGGTCTTGTAGGTGGCCTTCTCTTGGCTCTATTCGCTTCTTGTAGGGCCCTAAGGTTCTTTCTTGGACGGGTGACCCTGGTGGAGTGTATGAGTACTTACGGATACTTGGGCAGTCGGGTTGGGTCATATCATCCCCCTCTTCTTGCCTTGGATTTGTCCCCAAATCCATCTCGGGTTCCCTTCTAGCACTCATCACTCTCTTCCAAACTTCAGCAATCTTGTCGGCCACGGTCGGGGAAGATTCAGCTTCATCTTTAGACCTAGGAGTGTCATTTGAATCAGTAACGGACCAAGGCTCGGGTCCTTCAGTGCTTTCTCCATCGGTCTCCATAGCTCCCTCTCCCGAAAAACTATTAACAATAATATTAAGGCTTGGGGAGGTGGTGGGTGAGGGTTCCTCACTCATTTCTACATCGGGTCAGCATTCGGATCTTCTTCACTCGGGGCAGCTCTCAATACTCGTCGGGAGATGATCTCCCTTTGAATCTTGGGTGCACAGGGAACCGTTGGTGAAGCGTCGGGTCGGGGCATGGGGGTGTCGGAGGTGCCGGAGGTAAACCAGGGCACGTCGGCCAGAGTGGCGGCGTCGAGCAGTGGGGACGCGGTGGCGGGCAGTGTTGAGCCGACGGCGGCGGGCAGTGGGGAGCCGGCGGCAGCAGGCAGGAAGTAGGCGGCGGCGGGCAGTGGGGAGCCAGTGGCGGCGGGCAGTGGGGATCCGGCGGCGGCGGCCAGTGGGGGGCCGTCGGGCATCCTTGTGTCGGGACAGCCGGGGTCGGGCAGGACCGGGGCTGAGCGTCGGGCAGGGACGCGCCGGACTCGTGGTCGGGGGCCACGTCGGGTGGTGATGCGCCTGGGGGCCTTGGGCAGCTCAGGTCGGGGCCGTGTGCTAGATCGGCCGGGGCCTGGTCGGGCAGGGTAGCGCCGGGTACTGGGGCGCTAGGACTGAGCGGGTAGCGCCAGTCGGAACCAGGCGCTGGGACGCCGGGACTAGTCAGGCATTGCTAGCCGGAGTCGGGGCCGAGCGCTGGAGTGCTGGGGCCTGGTGGGGCAGCACCGGTTCTGGGGCTGAGTGCTGGGGCACTGGGGCCTGGTGGGGCAGCGCCGGGGCTGGGGCCGAGCGCTGGGGCGCTGGGGCCTGGTGGGGCAGCGCCTGGTCTGGGGCCGAGTGCTGGGGCACTGGGGCCTGGGGCAGCGCCGGGGCTGGGGCCGAGCGCTGGGGTGCTGGGGCCTGGTGGGGCAGCGCCTGGTCTGGGGCCGAGTGCTGGGGCACTGGGGCCTGGGGCAGCGCCGGGGCTGGGGCTGAGCACTGGAGTGCTGGGGCCTGGTGGGGCAGCGCCTGGGCTGGGGCCGAGTGCTGGGGCACTGGGGCCTGGTGGGGCGGTGCCAGAGCTGGGGCCGAGTGCTGGGGCACTAGGGCCTGGTGGGGCAGCGCCGGGGCTGGAGCTGAGCACTGGGGTGCTGGGGCCTGTTCGGGTAGCGCCGGGCTGGGGCCGAGCGCTGGGGCGCTGGGGCTTGGGGCAGTGCCGGGGCTGGGTACTGGGGCCGGGCTGGGGCAGGGTGGTGCCGGGGCTAGGCCGGGGCAGGGCCGTGGCTGAGGCGGGGCTGGTGCGGGCTGAGGCGGCGCCGGTGCTGGTTAGAGGTGAACCGCAACTTCTCAAGCCTTCTCGGCTTAACTTGCTCTCCTTCATCTGATTCTTCTTCGTCTTTCTCCTCATCCTCCTCATCGCCTGTCTTGATTTCTCTTTCTCTTATCACCATCGTTTGTTGATTAGGGCAGTCCCTTGAGATATGTTCCCTTCCTTGACATTTGACACATACAATTCCACTGGGACGTGGGTTAGAGCCTGGAAACTTATAAGTAGATGGTGCAAGTGTTACGGGAGGTGCCGAATCCCTAGGGTTAGGGTTTGGCCGTGAGCTGAGGGCTCGGGTCTGTTCGGGCTTCCATGGAGCTTGGCTTGTACTCGGACCTTCTCTCCATGAGTCATGGGCGGGTCTCCTGGTGTAGCCGTCTCGGCCTTGTCCTCTTCCAAGCTGGATTAGGGCTCCTTGTATGCGGGACAGGGTAACTTCAAGACTCTGAAGGGTGTCTTCTATTTTGGCTAACCTCTCGTCTGCCATGGTTAGTACAAGCAAACGAAAGCAATTTTCTATCCCCTCTTCTTAGAATTAAACTTACAACGAATGAAAAATAACGTGGCAAGGTGACTTGCTTTCTTTTCTTTTTCTTAACTCGGAACTGAAATTAGAATAGAAGGGAATTTTCGAACAATTTTCTAAGAAAGCAGTAAAGGATATGAATCCAGGAGAACCTGGAGACTGGGATAGATGTGGTCCTTGTGTTTGAACCGTGCTCTGATACCAACTGATGTGAACCGCTGCAACCGTGGGCAGACGACCCTAACCACCGCAAGTTGGAACGTGCAACGAGGTAGAAACCTTCGGGAACCGGGGCGGAAAAGTACTTTGACCCGTCGGCTATATAACAGCCGGGAACCAGAAGTGTCAGTCGAAGACGCCACGCCAAGAGATGGATGCTCTTGATGATAAGTCGATCCTTCAGTATCGCAACATGCAGATACAATAAGGGTTTCAGAACAGAGTTCTTTCAAAGGGGGTATATTTCATAAAAAGTTTGAAGAACAAGGGTGGCCGACGGCCTCCTTATATAGGTGCGAGAACAAGCTCTCCTCCCTAAACACTACTTCTAAATAATAATAAAATAAAGAGTCCTTCTCCTAAAAAGACTCCTAAAACCCCTAAACAAGTCCTACTAAAAAGGAAAAACAATTAAATAGTCTTTAAATCCAAGAATCCAACTCAAAATAGGAATAAAACTCTTAAAACCCTAAACCGGCGGTTTTAGGGTTTTCCTAGTCCGGGTGAGACTAGGACTCGGCGGGCAGCCGGTCTTCGGGCCGGGACTTTGCTCGGCTCCGGGCTTCTTCTTCTTCAATGGCGGGCCTTCGTCGGGCCTTGGGGCCTGATGCTCCAGGCTGGTCCAAGGACTAGGGCCTTGCCAAAAGGCTTGGTCCACACGGCGTCCAATCCCATAAAATAATCCCGATCGGCCCGGCTCTCGGTCTAGGGCTCGGGGCGGGGCCTGTTTGGGAACTTCTTCATTTCTGCTCGGGCTTCCTCTCCTAGCTTCGGCATCGCCTCAGATAGCTCCATACGTGACTCTCATGGGCTAGGGTCGGGCCAGGGGTGGTGCCTTGGAACCAGGTGCTCCAATTCTCCTCAGGACTTGGCGCCGGGTCGGTTTTGGGTAGCCATCCCTTCTTGGCCAGGTACTCTTGCGCTCTCTTGCTCCTATACTCCAGGAATTCCTCCAGAGGGTCTCTGGAGTATGCTTCATCTTCAGGGTCCTTGGAGAGGAGGTTAGGATCCGGCCGGAGCTTACCTTCAGCTCTAGGGTTGCTATACTCGGGCAGCAGCTTGGCTTGGTGTGGCATTTCTTCCTCCCGAGCTTTCCTACCTGTAGAGGGGGGCCTTAGCCTGTATCTTATCTCATACCTGGGCTTGGGGTCTTGTAGGTGGCCTTCCCTTGGCTCTATTCACTTCTTGTAGGGCCCTAAAGTTCTTCCTTGGACGGGTGACCCTGGTGGAGTGTATGAGTACTTACGGATACTTGGGCAGTCGGGTTGGGTCATATCACTTCTCTACTTCTGCTTTGATTGTAGCTTCGAGATCTAGCTTGCTCCTTGATACTTCAGATTGTCGTTCCCAGTTCCTTGACTTGGAAGTGCAGTTTGCGAAGTGAAGAAGAGCAGCTTCAGGTGTTAGTGTAGTGCAATCCCCTTCAGCAGAGAATTGACCCACTTGGCAGATTCTTCTCGAAGTCCTCGAGCAAAAATTTCAGCTAACTGCCTCTGCTCGAATCCATGATGAGGGCAGGTGTAGAGAAGTTCTTGGAATCGATTCCACGTATCATACAAGCTTTCTCCTTCTTTCTGGGAGAATCTGGCGATGCTTGTCCTTGATAGCAGTTGTTCTAGCCGGAGGGAAGTATTCTTCAACGAAGTCCTGAGCCAGAGTATCCCAATCAGTGTAATAGCCAGGTGGTTTGCCAGTAAGCCACCTCTTAGTAGGGCCTTTCAGAGAGAACGGGAAAGCTCTCAGACAAAGAGTGTTTTTGTCGAGGTTTCCGCTCTTGAAAGTGCTGCAGAGATCAAGGAAGTCTACAAGATGAGTGCACGGATTGTCTAGGGGCCTGCCTTCAAACTGTAAATCCCTAGAGATCATAGTCAAGAATGGAATCTTGATCTCATAGTCAGGATCTCCTTCAATGCGTGGAACGGCAATGGCAGATCGAACGCTAGTCGCTCGGCTTGTTGTAGTCTGCTAGACTCTTCTGTCAGGTGATAACACTCGTTTTACGTGATTATCAGCCTCATTTAAGCGACATATCCTTGCTTAAGACATGATTTTTAGGGTAGAATAATGAATATTCAATCGATTGCCCTATCTCGTGCCATTTGTGTTACCTTGGCCCGTTTCGAGTCTATTTGATGGTTTTCTAGTGTTTTTACGTTAGCACAGGTTTTTGCCATCGAATAAGTAGCCAAGGACGTGTCTTAGATGTTGGAACCCCGAAGAATCACACACAAATCAACCGGAGGATTACTCAAGGCAAACGAAACTCCTGCTCATTTTACACATATATTTTCGGCAAAACTACCCTTGGGTTTTCGCCGAAAATGGAAGAAGAATTCACTGACCCGATCAAGAGGGAGTTCTCGGCGAAAATACATAAGCATTCTCGGCGAAAACCCGAAGCCAAATCAACCAGGAGAAACAGACGGGTGAAGCCACATTTTAACAGATGTTTTCGTCGAAAATAACCTTGGATTTTCGGCGAAAATCCCAGTGAAAATCCAGAAACCGCCGGTTAGGTATAAATACTGAAAAACACAGGCAATCAAGGGGGACGGAAATATTTACAATTTTCAGAATTGACAACACACAGCTAGATAGATGGGAGAGAGAAAAACGAGTAGAGAGGGTTCGAGGAGCCAGGAACGGATCGTGACGCCATCCATCCATCTCGGAGAGCCAGTGCTGGGAGTTGGAAATCCAGCAGATTGGAGCTGCCAGGAAACATCGAAATTAGGTTTGACAGTTCTTCTCTGTCTTCCTACCTGAGATGTATTCTTTGTCTGTCTTCGATTCTTCTGTATTGAATATGAGTAGCTAAACTCGTGTAGCTTAGATTAGATGAACCCTAAGTGACCCAGGGCTTAAAGTGGTCACGGATCGACGGTGATTAGATTCGAAGTTCATTCAGTTTCATCTTTCATGTTTGATTTGTTCTTCGTTATCTGTGTTTCTTGTCTGGTTTGGCCACCTAGATTAGATTCTTGTTAAGCTAAGGATATAAGCGAACGCTCGCCTTACTTTAAAACACCAAATCGAACAATCAACCTTATAATTGGAGTGTGCCTTTCGTAGGAACCGATTAGGGTTGATCCATTGCTAGAGTGACTCATTAATCATTAGAATTTGCACCAGTTAAGTTAAGTCGTTGCGAGAGGCGACCGTACCTGGGCGGCTAATTAATCGTGGTAGCTAGATCGGATAGAGCGAACGTTCGCCAGTCTTAAACCTAAGGGTCAGGAGTTATGATGGTGTCTATGAACTGAATGAACTAGAATCGAAAATTGTTGGTTTGTTGAAAAGCTTGTCTGTCATCTTTCTAGTCAATCAATCAATCTTCAATCTTTTTTCGCTTTATTTCTCATTTCAAATTATCTTTGCATTTTAGTATAGAAGTCGTGGAACTGACACCACGCACAACTTGTGTTTAAACTTGAATTAAATTGCCAACATCTTTGAGTAATGAAGTAGAGGAAACCCCTGGAGTACGATCTACCCTAGCTTTTGTTAGCTTAGTTAGTTATTTGTTTGAACGCATCACAACGACACGTTCACCAAATTGGCGCCGTTGCCGGGGACTCTTCTATTTCGTTGAAGAAGAGTTGGCATTTTTATTCTTCTACCCTTCTATCTTTCATTTTCCATCACACTTCGATTTTACACCGGTTGTGTTTGTTTTTGTCTCTTGCAGATCATAGTAGGTATAGAAACGGATCACTTCCGTTCCATCCTCCTTTACCGCAATGGTTACTCTTAAAAGTGTTGCAGACTACAGTAAGCCGCGTGCATCCAACTTTCGATCCCCCATCACTGTGCTTTCTAATGACGATGATCCTGACTATGAGATTAAGATTCCTCTCCTAGAACTGATCACTAATGACGTGCAATTCGAAGGAAGGCCAGATGATAACCCCTACACCCATCTAGATGACTTTTTGGCTGTCTGTAACACTTTCAAGTCTGGGAACCTCAACAAGCACGCTTTGTATCTCCGAGTCTTCCCTTTCTCTCTCAGAGGTTCAGCTAAGCAGTGGCTTGGAAGCAAGCCGCCGGGTCATTACACTAACTGGGAGACATTAGCTCAAGATTTTGTTGAGGAATACTTTCCTCCCGCAAGGACTACTACTTATAAAGACCGCATCTCCAGATTCACTCAGAGAGAGGATGCAAGCCTGTATGACACTTGGAATGAATTCCAGTCTCTTCTCTTCGACTGCCCTCACCATGGGTATGAACAAAGACAGCTGGCTGAATTCTTTACTCGTGGTATGCGCAAAGAATCTACAAACTGGGTCAACTCTCTAGCTGGCGGAGATTGTACCGCCCTTACTCCTCAGGATGCTCTTCTGCATTTTGCTAACTATGCTTCAAAGTCTAGAAACTGGGAGAGGCAAATAGAAGGAAATAAGAGTCAGAGTCAGGTGAGTGTTGCAGTGCAGATCAAGGCAGAGGTTCAAAAACACCTACAAGCAGCTGGTATTCCCCTAGATCCCCCGTCAGCCACCATCTTTTCAGTTGACTGTGGATGGTGTGGGTCCTATGCTCATAACGGTGGAAGCTGCCTCAACTTCGGCACAACAGAAGTCTGGTCTACAGAAGAGATAAACTTCATCGATCAGGGCTTCGCTAATAATCAGAAAGGCTATGCCGATTACAGAAAGTACGTGCCACGGAACCAGAGCAACCGGTTAGTAGATCCTTATTATAGACCTCCGGGATTCATTGGAGGACAACACCAGTCTCAAGCAAAGCCGTACTACAATAGAGACATGGATTATGAGAAGAAGTTCGATCAGATTATGAGCAGACTTGACGACCACGACATTCAACTAAAAGCTCAAGCTGCACTCAATCAAGGACAGAGAGCTCAGAGCCAGAGGATAGAGGATGCTATAAGTAATATGACTAAACTCTTTACTAGCAATCCTCTCCTTAATCCAGAAGCATTTCAAGCAGACTCCGGTACAAAGAGCGAACACGCTCAAACTATTACCACCAGGAGCCGCAAACAAACAACTGATCCCAAGGCTCCAGAACCTGAAGTAATACCTGATACTAGTGCTGCCACGGATATGCCAGAAATAGAACACATCACAGAAGAGGAAGAAGAAGCATCTGTTCCTCCTCCTCCTCCGCCCAGGACAGCTCCTGAACCTGTTTTGGTGCCATATCTTCCTCAGAATCTCTTCCCAAAAGCTGCAAGGAGCATGGCTAAGGATCACGACACTCAGTACAAGAAGTGGTACAATGTTCTTAAGACTGCAGAGATCAAGATACTAGTGACTGAATCTGTGGAAATCATACCACCACTTGGAAAGTTCTTTAAGGATCTCGTAAAGAAAGTGAAGAACGGGGAGGCGTACTCTATCACGCTTACTAATGAATGCGCGTCTATTCTCGGTGCGCCATCTCCCATTCGACAGCCGCCACCACCCCCAGCTAAGTGTCCTGATCCGGTTCTTTTACATTACCGTGCATTATTAATGGCATTAAAATTGATCGCAGTCTGGTTGATTCTGGTGCTTCTATAAATGTTATGCCTGTTTATTTATATGAAAAGCTGAATCTAGGGCAATTAAAACCGATCACTCTACATCTCGTGTTAGCCGAAAAGTCTGTCAAACTACCTAGAGGTATGATAGAAGATGTAACTGTTTGTTGTGGTCCGTTTACTATAATGGCAGATTTCGTTGTTCTAGATACTCGTGAGTTAGACGGAACACTTATCCTAGGTCGACCTTTCTTAGCAACTGCTGGTATAAAACTGCAAACAAGGTCTGTTAACTTTGAGCGTAGGTCAAGAGAGTGTTGCATTCTGCATTAAAGATAGCATGAGATATTCTGTTGCCCAAGATGATAAATGTTATGCTGTTGATCCCCTAGAGTTGGCCTCGGCCAACTCCTTTACTAATGCTTTATCTAGTGATCCGCTAGAGTTGTGTTTGATTTCAGGGATTGATAATGCGTTAGACGATCCAGAGCAGTGCTTATGGCAAGATGAACTAGACGAACAGAAGGCAACATTCACACCCATCTCCGCGCCTACACATATTGAGCCAGCATCGAGTCGGATTACTACCTCATACGAGAATCTGCCAGAACTCACTTTGAAGGAGCTACCTGACCACCTAGAATACGCATTCGAACTTGTCTCCCGAGCAGAAAGAGCAACTGATCGGGCTACTCAAGAAGCATGTCTGAGCTATTGCCTGGCAGTTAACAGACATCAGAGGCATCTCTGAAACCTTCTGCAAACATCGGATAGTTGTTGATGAAGAATTCAAACCAGTTAGACAACCCCAACGCCGACTTAACCCTCTGATGCAGGAAGTTGTAAAGAAAGAAGTACTCAAGCTTCTAGACGCCAGTATCATCTATCCTATTGACGACAGTCTTTGGGTCAGCCCGACTCAAGTCGTTCCGAAGAAAGGACGAATCACTGTCATCCCTAATCCAAAGGGTGAACTCATTCCTACCCGAACAGTTACCGGATAGAGAGTCTGCATCGATTATCGACGACTCAATGATGCCACTAAGAAAGATCACTTCCCACTGCCGTTCATTGATCAGATGCTTGAACGATTAGCTGGTCATGAATACTACTGCTTCTTAGACGAGATGTCCGGCTACTTCCAGATCCTCATTGAGCTTGATGATCAGGAGAAGATGACCTTCACATGCCCGTTTGGTACGTTTGCTTATCGTCGTATTCGTTTTGGTTTATGTAATGCGCCTGCTACCTTTCAGAGATGCATGCTTGCTATATTTGGAGATCTGGTAGAGAATGTGGTAGAGGTGTTCATGGATGACTTCTCCGTCTATGGAGATTCATTTTCAAAGTGTCTGGCTAATTTGGATAAGGTGCTAGCCCGTTGTGAGGAGACCAACCTAGCTCTTAGTTGGGAGAAATGTCACTTCATGGTTACAGAAGGTATTGTTCTTGGCCATAGAATATCTAAGACAGGTATAGAAGTCGATCGTGCCAAGCTTGAGACCATTGCCAGCTTACCCCCGCCGACCTTAGTTAAGACGGTTTGAAGTTTCCTGGGTCATGCTGGATTTTACCGAAGATTCATCAGAGATTTCTCCAAGATCACTCTTCCAATGACAAAGCTCCTTGAGAAAGATGTTCCTTTCGTCTTTGACAAAGCCCGTCTTAAAGCTTTTGAGACCTTGAAAACTCAACTCACCACCGCACCGATTCTTACAGCACCAGATTGGAATCTTCCATTCGAGATTATGTGTGATGCTAGCGACTTCGCCGTTGGCGCGGTTCTTGGTCAAAAGAAGGAGAAGAGATTTCATCCTATCTACTTTGCGAGCAAGACACTCAATGATGCTCAGAGAAACTACACTACTACGGAGAAAGAGCTCCTGGCTATCGTTTTCTCCTTTGATAAGTTTAGACAGTATCTGGTTCTTTGACATACCATCGTCTACACAGATCATGCTGCCCTGCGCCACTTATTAGCCAAGCAGGACTCGAAGCCACGTCTCATCCGATGGATCCTTCTCCTCCAAGAGTTCGACATTGAAATTAAAGATAAAAAGGGAGCAGAAAATCTAGCAGCGGATCATCTTTGCCATGAAGGACAGTTCGGAGGACATTTTGGAGGAAACCGCACAGGAAGAAAGGTACTCGAAACAGGTTTTTATTGGCCTTCAATCTTTAGTGACTGCGACATTTTTGCTCGACGTTGTGATGCATGCCAGCGATCAGGTAACATCTCAAACCGTAATGAGATGCCCCAAATTGTTTCTTTAACTGTTGAAATTTTTGATGTTTGGGGAATCGATTTTATGGGTCCGTTCACACCCTCCAACGGAAACAAGTACATTCTTGTAGCCGTTGATTACGTTTCTAAGTGGGCTGAGGCTGAAGCTTTACCCACTAATGATTCTAGAGTGGTGGGTTGGTTCCTTACCCGTCTTTTCACGCGTTTCGGTTCACCGCGCTTCATCATTAGCGATAGGGGTACCCATTTCCATGGACAATTCGACCGGGTGTGCAAATGCTTTGGCGCCACCCACCGAATGTCCACGGCTTACCACCCTCAAGCGAATGGTAAGGCATAGGCTTATCGAACTGCCTATAAGACTCCCATCGGTACCTCACCGTATCAGCTGGTGTATGGCAAGGCATGTCATTTACCAGTTGAGCTTGAGCACAAGGCATTCTGGGCTAACAAAGAGTTGAACATGAGAGCTATGCAGTAGCAGGTAATAACCGCCACAACCAGATCGCTGAGCTTGAGGAGCACCGTCTCCATGCTTATGAGAGCACAAAGCTATACAAAGAGCGCACGAAGAGAATCCACGACTCCCAATTGAAGTCGATCAAGCAGTTTTACCCTGGAGAAGAAGTCCTCTTGTATAACTCTCGATTGAAGCTCTTTCCGGGTAAGTTGAAATCCCGATGGTCTGGCCGTTATATCGTGGTCAGACAGACACCCTTAGGCAGCGTCTACATTAAATTGCACGATCAAGAGCCGTTTGTGGTCAACAGGCATAGGCTTAAGAAGTATCTGCAAGGATTAGCTGTCTCTTCCATCGACGTGCACTACTTCATGACGGAACCGTGACACGATTCTAGGTATCGTCTGGCTCACGGACGTTAAACAAGAGCGCTTCGTGGGAGGCAACCCACGGCTGGAGTCAGTAACTTTTCGTTTTGAGTCGTTCTTGTTTTAAAGCCCCTTTTGAAAAAAAAAACACACAGCCGCCATTTTCAAATAAATTTTTGGCGAAAATGTGTCATTGTTTTCGCCGAAAACTTGTGTTCAAAATCAACCTGTTTCTCCTGTTCAGACTTCTCGGACCGAAACCCCCATATTTTTGGCGAAAAATATTTCTTCATTTGAACTGGGATTTTTGCCGAAAATCCCACATCTTTTTCACCGAAAATTCTTTTCCCTTTTCACCGATATATAAGGCCCCCTTTGGTTTCTGTTTTGGCGAATTATTAAAACCCCACCCGAAAACTTTAACCTATCCCCTCTCTCTCCTGTCTTGAAACCATCCGTCGCCCGACCGCTCAACGCCACCGCCTGCCCGCCGATTGCCAAGCCGCCGCCACTCCTTCAGCCGCCGCCGGCCTTTCCCCTTGCCCAGCCCTCTTTCAAAACCCTAGATCGGAGCTTTTCAGCTCCGATTCCGGCCAACCTAGTTTTCAAGTTTTTCATCGATTCCTCGGATTTCCAATCATTTTCTCGAGTCAT
Source organism: Linum lewisii (assembly GCA_034768395.1). Taxonomy (NCBI): domain Eukaryota; kingdom Viridiplantae; phylum Streptophyta; class Magnoliopsida; order Malpighiales; family Linaceae; genus Linum; species Linum lewisii. The sequence goes on along the minus strand of CM068301.1, from coordinate 32,821,276 downwards.
GTCTTCACGGTTAGTTGTTCAGCCCTTGATTGTGAATCTTTTGGCTTTTTGACTTTCGGTTTTCGGCATCTTTGACAATGGTTGACTTTTTGGTTCTCCCTCATTCTTCATGATTGCTTTGTCGGTATCAATTGGCTAGGTTCTGGCATTCCTTTGTGACCTTTTCGGAATCGTGACTTGTTGTCTGTGAGATCGTGTTCATGAATCATTCCATTCTTCATGCTTGCTAAATGAATTGACAGCTCTTTAATGCTATATCTTGATTCGATGATCTCTCGGTTAATTTGTTTACCCAACTTGTCAACTTAAGTGTGGGGTAAGATTCTTGTCATCTGATGATGGTCATCTTTGAGTTGTGTTTTACAGGGCTCCCAAGCGTTTTAAAACTACCAGTGCAGATAGAGCGCAGCGATCCTCAGCTCGCTAGACACGAACACCATCCTCCCGACCAAAAGTTCAAGCTGCACCAACATCGACGGCTGTGGCCATCATTCCCGAGGTTGCACCGACCCCTGCGACTCCTATTTCATCTATTCCTACACCCGCCAATGGGGCCATACATCCTTTCATCGCCGCCCTGGAGCCGCACCAGCTCGAGGTCTTTCAGAAGATCAAAGACATTCCTCCGGCTAAGGTGGCAGTTCTTTCTCTTGACAGTCTCAAGGCGCACAATCCGGCTTGGCACTCTACCATTGACACCGCCCTTCACAAAGCCGGTTTACGAGTGCTGACCGCTCATGGTTCCCCCTACCCGCTTGTCGCTCTTCATGAGTTCTGGAGTTCGTTTCGGCGCCTCACCCCGAAGCCCATTCGCGAGCAGAAATTCGCATCCTTCCGCCTCGGTGGTGTTCTCCACGAGAAGTCCATTCTCGAGTTCGGCCGCCTGCTGGATCCGCACGACGACCTCACAACAACGTCCGCGGGCTACAAGGACACATACTCCATCACGAGTGCTCCTTACCTAGACGTGTGGAGATGGGCCTGCTGCGAAGATGAGACCTCGCCTATCGTCAACCCCACGGTCGGTGACATCTTTCACCCTATTCTTAAATTCTTGCATTATGTTTGGGTGCAATCTCTGTGTTATTGCAGCAAGTCGAGCCGTCACCATGTCTCTTTGGAGGAGCTCATCTTATTCCGTGCTTTAGAGGCGGATTCCAACCTGCATCCCGGATGGTGGCTTGCACGATTCTTTCACAAGCGCACTTCCGCAAAGAAGCTTCCTTCTGAGCTTCCGGGAGGGCCCTTCATTTCAATTCTGATCGACAATCTCCAGCTCGGTGACAAATGGGGCTCTAATGTTCCTCGTGTCCCGATTGAGCGTATAGGTGCTGAACTCGCCATAGCACGGGGCATCGACCTTTCTGCGGATTTTGAGCATTGCACATCGCTCCCTCACCGCACTCACCAGTCAGCTGACCGCCCGCCGTCGTGAGCACAAATTACCGTGGAGATGAATGAGAGGCTGTCGCGTATTGAGAAGTGGCAGCTAGACTACTCGGTTGGTTCGCTTCAATGGCAGAAGGACCGAGTAGCACATGAAGAGACTCAGAACGAGCGTTGGTCCATTCTTCAGCAGTTCATGGCCGACCAGTCAGCCAGACACAAGGACGAGCTCGCATGGCGATAGCAGATGGAGCAACAGTTCGCCATTTCCACCATTCCCACCCCACCCCCACCCTCGGAACAGTGATCAGGTTGTTTTCTATCCTTTCCTTTTCTTTTCTTTCTTCTTTTCGGATCTCGATCCACTTTTATTCTGTGTGGAAATGGGGCACTTGTCCCGGTATCCTTTTGTTCTTTTTGTTGTTTGTGTTTTGTAGGATTTTGAGTAGCTACTCCGCCACAGCCTCTCCGCGTTCATCCACTACACCACCCTCCAGGTTCTTCGTTTCTCTCTACTGTAGTTTGGTCCTGTGAGGACACAGAACAGTCTATGTGTGGGGTAGGGTGTTAGAGAACCATGCATGATCTTGATTGCCTATATCTTTGTGTGTGCCTCGTGATTCCTGTCCAGTCCCTCTAGCAATAGAATGGCTCAGTTTTTGATTTTTGAGGTTAAGTTGTTGTTCAAACCTTCATAATGATGCTTGGACTGCTTAACCTAGAAATTGAAAACCAACTTGTCTACTTTGATGCTAAATTGCCTGGTCAGAACAGAATTTTTAAAATCACACTTGTAGTTTGTAGCCTTGATTGCATGAAAATGATCGAATCCGACTAGCAAACCAACTGTGAGCTTTTGATCCATTGCACGTAACTTGCAAGTTAAATTCTTTCTGAGTGATTTTCTGTTTACTTGAATGAGTTAGAATTTGCATGAGACCTACTCGAGACCACACGATGACACGGGTTCTAGAAGGATAGGGGCACCTAGATTCAGCTACTAAGCCAGATAGCCTACCAAACGATAAATCCACTAGGTTTAGACCCTTGAGCTTGGCCTGTTCTTTCGGTTCGATAATACATTACAGCCATTTCCCATTTCTTTCATTCCCCGTTGATCCCCTGTGGTTGTAGTTCTAGATTGACCTACCGAAAGTCGGTTTGTGGTAACCTGCCTATAGCCATTAAACAGGTGGTCTTAGCTAATATGTCCAGACGTGTAAATCCCTCTAGCAACTAAAAGAAAATTGGCACAAAGAAAGAGTAAAGTAAAGTAAGAAAAGAAAGAAAATTTTGAAAAAAATGAAGAAAAGAAAAAAATCAGAAAAAGTTCAAAGTTTCTAGTTCAATAAAACGTTCTTCTCCCTACAAATGGAAGAGCGAAGTCAAAAGAAAAGTTTAAAAGAAAAGAAAAAAAATCATGTAAAGAAAAAGAATAAGTGCTAGGTTGCTTGAGGGTATCATAGGACGAGCGTTCATTATTACACCCGTGTTTGGTTAGACGGTAGGAAGCCGCATATTAGATTCGAGGGAAGTTAGTCGAAAGCTACACCGCACAAAGCCATCATCATACATTCCCATCATCCATCTCATTATAAACTCGAGTAGTGTAGATTTCATTACGGTCCTAGCAGGGAAGTCCTTCTTGACTAGATACTCGTGTTGTCACAGTGGTGGAGATGTGGTCGAAATGCAAACCTATGACAGAATTCGGTAACAGAAAATGATCGAGAGCAAAAACACGTCCTTAAACACAGAGAGTGAGAGTTCCCATTGTACTATATATACCCTGTGTGAGGAGTCTGGTCGGTCAGGTCAAATTCGTGCATAATTGGTTGCTAATTACTTGTCGTGTGCAGTTTATTAGTGAGACCAGGTAGTTTGGCTGATTTGTATGCATGTAGGTTTCTTGTTCTAGGATCGAGCTGTCTAATAATTCATTGTGTTTGATTGAGCTCCAATTTAACCGATCTTATCATTTGTGAACATGAGCGTCTCTATTCAGTTTGCTTGAGGACAAGCAAAAGCTTAAGTGTGGGGTATTTGATAACACTCGTTTTCACGTGATTATCAGCCTCATTTAAGCGACATTTCCTTGCTTAAGACATGATTTTTAGGGTAGAATAACGAATATTCAATCGATTGCCCTATCTCGTGCCATTTGTGTTACCTTGGCCCTGTTTCGGGTCTATTTGATGGTTTTCTAGTGTTTTTACGTTAGCATAGGTTTTTGCCATCGAATAAGTAGCCAAGGACGTGTCTTAGACGTTGGAACCCCGAAGAATCACACACAAATCAACCGGAGGATTACTTAAGGCAAACGAAACTCCTGCTCATTTTACACATATATTTTCGGTGAAAATACCCTTGGGTTTTCGCCAAAAATGGAAGAAGAATTCACTGACCCGGTCAAGAGGGAGTTCTCGGCAAAAATACATGAGCATTCTCGGCGAAAACCCGAAGCCAAATCTACCAAGAGAAACAGACGGGTGAAGCCACATTTTAACAGATGTTTTCACCAAAAATAACCTTGGATTTTCGGCGAAAATCCCAGTGAAAATCCAGAAACCGCTAGTTAGGTATAAATACTGAAAAACACGGGCAATCAAGGGGGGACGGACATATTTACAATTTCAGAATTGACAACACACAGCTAGACAGAGGGGAGAGAGAAAAACGAGTAGAGAGGGTTCGAGGAGCCAGGAACGGATCATGACGCCATCCATCCATCTCGGAGAGCCAGTGCTAGGAGTTGGAAATCCAGCAGATTGGAGCTGCCAGGAAACATCGAAATTAGGTTTTACAGTTCTTCTCTGTCTTCCTACCTGAGATGTATTCTTTGCCTGTCTTCGATTCTTCTGTATTGAATATGAGTAGCTAAACTTGTGTAGCTTAGATTAGATGAACCCTAAGTGACCCAGGGCTTAAAGCGGTCACAGATCGGTGGTGATTAGATTCGAAGTTCATTCAGTTTCATCTTTCATGTTTGATTTGTTCTTCGTTATCTGTGTTTCTTGTCTGGTTTGGCCACCTAGATTAGATTCTTGTTAAGCTAAGGATAGAAGCGAACGCTCGCCTTACTTTAAAACACCAAATCGAACAATCAACCTTATAATTGGAGTGTGCCTTTCGTAGGAACCGATTAGGGTTGATCCATTGCTAGAGTGACTCATTAATCATTAGAATTTGCACCAGTTAAGTTAAGTCATTGCGAGAGGCGACCGTACCCGGGCGGCTAATTAATCGTGGTAGCTAGATCAGATAGAGCGAACGTTCGCCAGTCTTAAACCTAAGGGTCAGGAGTTATGATGGTGTCTATGAACTGAATGAACTAGAATAAAAAATCGTTGGTTTGTTGACTGCTGCTGCTCTGGTAATCTAAGGGGGATTCGAAGTCTAAGCTTGTCTGTAATCTTTCTAGTCAATCAATCAATCTTCAATCTTTCTTCGCTTTATTTCTCATTTCAAATTATCTTTGCATTTTAGTATAGAAGTCGTGGAACTCACACCACGCACAACTTGTGTTTAAACTTGAATTAAATTGCCAACATCTTTGAGTAAGGAAGCAGAGGAAACCCCCTAGAATACGATCTACCCTAGCTTTTGTTAGCTTTGTTAGTTATTTGTTTGAACGCATCACAACGACACGTTCACCAGCAGGTGGTGGCGGTAATCTATCGTCCATGGCAGGAGATGGAGGAGGTGAGAGTGACTCGGTGTATGAAGCGGATGAAGATGACTGTACAGGTGAAGATGGAGATGAGGAACTCTCCTTCAGTTCCTCGATCTTGATCGGAGTGATGAATGGATTGGATCTGCCTTTCTTCAGAATCTGTGATCGTAATGGTTTGAGAGCGAGTCCAAGGACGGTGAGGGATACACCTGTAAACCTACAGATAACAAAGACAAACAAAACCAGTGTAAAATCAAAGTGGATGGAAGATGAAAGATGGAAAGTAGAAGAGTAAATTGCCAGTTCTTCTTTCAAACAATCAAAAGAAGTCCCCGACAACGGTGCCAATTTGGTGAACGTGTCGTTGTGATGCGTTCAACAAATAAACTAACAAAGCTAACAAAAGCTAGGGTAGATCGTATTCCAAGGGTCTTCTAAGATTGACTACTTCAAAACTAGCAAAATAGTAGAATGTAAGCACTTCGTGCGTGGTGTGAGTTCCACGACTTCTAACTCTAAGAAGTGCGGAGAAAATTAAAAATTAAACTAAAGCAGATTGGAAATTAGGGTTGAAAACAAGGATGACAGACGAACTTAGACTTTGAATCCCCCTTCGTTCCCCAGAGCATTGGCAATCAGCAGATCAGCGGATTTCGATTCTCATTCAGTCAATTACTAAGACACCACCATAACTCCTTACCCTTAGGTTTAAGACCGGCGAACGTTCGCTCTATCCGTTCTAACTACCAAGATTAACTAGCCGCCCGGGTACGGTCGCCTCTCACAACGACTTAATTAACTGGTGCAATTACTAACGATTTATGAGTTACTCTTGCAGTGGATTAACCCTAACCGGTTCCTACGAAAGGCACGCTCCAATTATAAGGTTAATTGTTCAATTCGATGTTCTAAAGTAAGGCGAGCGTTCGCTTCTATCCTGCCTAACAAGAACCTAATCTAGGTGATCAATCCAGACAAGAAACATGAACAAAGAAGAACAAATCAAACATGAAAGAGAACTGATTGAATTTCAAATCTAATCACCGCCGATCCGTGACCGCTTTAAAGCCCTGGGTCACTTAGGGTTCATCTAGTCTAAGCTCTAACGAGTTTAGCTACTCATGTTTATCACAAAAGAATCTAAGACAAAGAAAGAGTTCATCATCAAGAGGAAGAACAAAAAAGAATCTGAAAAACCTAATTTAGACGACTCTGACAGACTTTGATCTTCCGTAAACCGCACTCCTAGCTCCGATTCTCCGAGGTGGAAGGGATGGCGTCACGATCTCTTTCCGGCTCTTCGAACTCTAACTCTTCGCTCCAGAACTTCAGAGAATTCTTCGAATTCTGATTTCGAAAAGTATATTATGATGTATCTCTTATTTGGGCCGCCGGGTTAAGTATTTATACTTAACCCTAATCAGCCGGATTTCTTCTATTATTTTCGCCGAAAATATTGAGGAATTTTCGGCGAAAATTCCTTTGCAAATGAAGGGTCCGCCGGCTGATTCTCCTGAACTTCTTTCTCGGTTCGAAAACTTAATCCTTTCGCCAAAAATTCCTTCAGCTGCCAATAGCCGATTTGTGAACATATTTTCGCCGAAAATACAAGGGTATTTTCGGTGAAAATTCCTTTGTAAACCGGGCAGGGATTTGTTTGAACTTGGTTGGCTCCTTTGATCGATCCCGGTGCAATCCTTCGAGATTCCAACGCCTTAGACACGTCCTTGGTTACTTATTCGATGGCAAAAAACCTGTTCTAACGTAAAAACACTAGAAAACCATCAAATAGACCCGAAACGGGCCAAGGTAACACAAATGGCACGAGATAGGGCAATCGATTGAATATTCGTTATTCTACCCTAAAAACCATGTCTTAAGCAAAGAAATGTCGCTTAAATGAGGCTGATAATCACGTCAAATCGTGTGTCATCACGTACAAAAGCACGAAACTCTATAAAGAGCGCACCAAGAGGATCCATGACGCTCAATTGTAGGGGGTCAAGCAATTTTACCCCGGAGATGAAGTCCTTCTCTACAATTCTCGTCTGAAGCTTTTCCTGAGTAAGCTGAAATCCCGCTGGTCCGGCCCCTACACCGTGGTTAGGCAGACGTCGCTTGGGAGCATCCTAATTAAAGGCCACGGTCAAGAACCCTTTATGTTCAATGGTCATAGATTCAAGAAGTACCTATAGGGATTGGCTGTCTCCCTCATCGACGTGCATTACTTCGCATCAACCCAGTAACTTCGATCCAGGTATCGTCCAGTTCACGGACGTTAAGCAAGAGCGCTTCGTGGATGGCAACCCACGGCTGGACTCAGTTTGTGTTTATTTAGAGTCGTCTCTTCTAAACCCCCCCCCTTTTGAAAAAAAACTGTCAAATCCCATTTTTCAAATGAGATTTCATCGAAAACACCTTCAGTTTTCGCCGAAAACTCTGGTTTTAAAACCCCCAGATTCTCCTGTTTCTCATTTTCAAAAAGTTCTCGCCGAAAACCTGACTTCGTGGTGAGAACTACCTATTCCAAACCGACGTCGTTTTGTTTTCTGAGGGAATTTTTGCCAAAAATTCCTCACTTTTTCGCCGAAAAATCTGAGGCTTTTCGCCTGTTCTAAAACCCTCATTCGGACTTCTTTTTTGCGGAACCCCCCCAAACCCAACCTCGCCGACCCTTTCTCTCTCTTTTCCGCCGTCGCCATTCGTCCTTCTCATCGCCGCCGCCGCTCCGCCGCCTGGTCACCACCGACACCTCCCCCTCCTTCCCCTTTGTTGATTGCAACCTAGCTCTCCTGAATCGGAGCCCTATAGCTCCGGTTCCACTCGAAACAAGTTTTCAAGCTTTTGGTCAATTTCTCGGATTTCCAACCATTTTCTCGAGTCATGTCTTCACGGTTAGTTGTTCAGCACTAGATTTTGAATCTTTTGGTGTATTGACTTTCGGTTTTCGGCATGTTTGACTTTGGTTGACTTTCTAGTTTTCCTCGAATTGCGTGTCTACTGTTTTGGTGTATTCTTGCTCAACTTTTGGAATCCCTTTCATCTTTCTTGCCCTCGTGGATGATTTTTTATAGCCCTGTGCCGATAAATTGTCTCATGCTCTGTCGTTTGTCAATTGCGTGGTTTTCTCGTTCTTGGTAATTGAATGTCGTTTTCCCCTGCATGTTGGCCGTTTCTTTTCTACTAAACTTTGCCATTGTGATCTCTCGGCTTATTTGCTTACCCCCACTTGTCTGCTTCGTTCTTCTCAGAACCGTGGTTTCAAACTAAGTGTGGGGTAGGATTCTTGTCATCTAATTCTGGTCTGCTCTGAGTTATGTATTACAGGAATCCGAAGCGTTTCAAGACCACCAGTGCAGATGGAGAGCAACTATCCAAGGATCGCCAGAACAAGGCTCAGTCCTCCCGTCCACCCACGCCATCTGCCACAGTACCTGTGGCCGTGACCTTGGTCCACGAAGCTACACCGGCCCCGATGATTCCTATCTCCAGTGCTCCTACCGCCGCCACTGGGGCCCTGCATCCATTTATCGCTACCCTTGAGCCGCACCAACTGGAGGTATATCAGAAAATCAAAGACATCCCTCCGGCAAAGGTAGCAGTTCTCTACTTAGACAGTCTCAAGAACCACGATCCGGCTTGGCACTCCAACGTCGACCGCGTCCTAAAACGAACCGGCCTACGATCTTTGACCACCTTCGGCTCCCCCTATCCTCTGGTCGCCCTTCAAGAATTTTGGAGTTCATTTGTGCGCCACACGCCAATACCCAACAACCGTCAGAGGTTTGTTTCCTTTCGCCTTGGTGGTGTTCGATATGAGAAGACATTCAATGAGTTCGCCCACCTCTTTGACCGCCATGCCGTTGTCCATGACACCACCCTTGGGTTTTCAGACGTCTATTCCATCACGCATGAACCTTATCCAGAACTATGAAGTTCTTCTCCAATCAACCCGAGGTCAAGCCTATCATCAACCCCACGGTAGGCGACATCACTCACCCTCTCTTTAAATTCCTTCATTATGTGTGGATGCAATCCATGTGTTATTGCAGCAAGGCGGGCCGTTACCATGTCTCCTGAGAGGAGCTCATTCTGTTATGTGCTATTGATGAGGAGGAACGCTTTCACCCCTGGTGGTGGCTTGCGAGATTCTTCCACAAGCGCACTACCACCAAGAAACTCCCCTCCGAACTTTCTGGCGGCCCATTTATTTCCTGTCTGATCGACAACCTCCGGATCAGCGACAAATGGGGCCCTAATACTCCTAGCATATCCATAGCTCTTATTTCCTGAGGTTGAGCACATCAGAGCTGAGCTCGCCATAGCTCGGGGCCTCGACCTTTCGGGCAATCTCGATGATTACAGACTCGTACCCCGTCGCCCGAAGAAGATGCCTGCACCACCAAATGCCACTCCTGAGGCCCACGCCCCTTTCTGGAGTTTCCTTTTCCGCCTCAACCACATATGCCAACGAGATTAACGAGAGGCTGGCCCGCATTGAGCAATGGCAGCTCCACTACTCTGCCGGTTCACTCCAATGGCAGAAGGACCGAGTAGAGCACGAGGAGGCGCAAACTGCGCGATGGGCCGTTCTACAACAGTTCATGGCTAGCCAGGACTCTAGACACAAGGCTGAGCACGCATGGCGACAGCAGATTGTGCAGCGACTTGGCGTTTCCCCTCTACTGACTCCAACTCCACCCCCACCTGAGGGGAAGTGATCAGGTTGTTTCTATCCTTCCCCTTTGTTTTTTTCTTTCGTCTTTTCGGATTTCGTTCCAACTTTTTTGTGTGTTGTTCCGGGACACTTGTCCCAGTTTCATTTTGATCTTTTGGTTGTTTTTGTTTTGTAGGTGTCTTTTGGTAGCTACTCTACTCCGCTCTGCGGCACGCTCTTCGAACCCATCCGCTACACCGCCCCCCCTTTCCCAGGTTCCCCGTAACTCTCAATCTCTTTTTAGTCCTGTGACGACACAGAACAGTCTAAGTGTGGGGGTAGGGTGTTAGAGAACCATGCATGATCTTCATTGCCCTTTTATTGTGTTTCTCGGTGCCTTTGTTGTTTCTCTAGCATTAGAATTGCTCAGTTCTTGATGTCTGATGTTAAGTTGTTGTTCAAACCATCATAATGATGCTTAGACTACTTAACCTAGAACATGAGAACCAACTTGTATACTTTGATGCTAAATTGCCTGGTCAAAACAGATTTTTATAATCACACTAGTAGTTTGTCTTGATAGCATGAAAATGACCGAATCCGACTATCAAACCAACTGTGAGCTTTTGATCCATTGCACGTAACTTGCAATTTCAATTCTTTTTGAGTGGTTTTCTGTTTGCTTGAAGAGTTAGAATTTGCATGAGACCTATTCGAGACCACACGATGACACGAGTTCTAGAATGATAGGGGCACCTAGATTCAGCTACTAAGCCAGATAGCCTATGTAACGCTAAATCCATTAGGTTTAAACCCTTGAGCTTGGCCTGTTCTTTCAGTTTGATTTACATTACAGCTAATCCCCATTGTTTCATTCCCCGTTGATCCCCTGTGGTTGCAGTCTAGATTAGCCTACCGAAAGCCGGTTTATGGTAACCTACCTATAGCCATTAAACAGGTGGTCTTAGCTATTATGTCCAGACGTGTAAACCCCTCTAGAAACTAAAAGAAAATCGGCACAAAAGAAAAAGAAAAGAAGAAAAAGAAAAAAAATTCGAAAAAATAGAAAAAGTTCAAAGTTGTAAGTTTATAGTTCAGTTCAATAACGTTCTTCTCCCCATCGAAGAACGAAGTCAAAAGAAAATTCAGAAGAAAAAAAATGTGTTAAACAGAATAAAGTGCTAGGTTGCTTGAGGGTATCATAGGACGAGCGTACACTATTCCACCCGTGTCTGGTTAGACGGTAGGAAGCCATAGATTATATTCGAGGGAAGTTAGTCGAAAGCTACACCGCACCAAGCCATCATCATACATTCCCATCATCCATCTCATCCTAACTCTTGTAGTGTAGAATTCGTTACAGTCCTAAGCAGGGAAGTCCTTCTTGACTAGTTCTCGTGTTGTCACAGTGGTGGAGATGTGGTCGAATTGCAAACCTATGACAGAATTCAGTAACAGGAAATGATTAAGAGCAGAAACACGTCCCTAAACACAGAGAATGAGAGTTTCCCTTGTACTAAATATTATCTGTGTGAGGAGTCTGGTCGGTCAGGTCACATTTGGTTACTACTTCTTGTCGTGTGCAGTTTTTAGTGAGACCAGGTTGTTTGGCTGATCAGTACGCATGTTAGGTTTCTTGTTCTAGAAGTAGCTGTCTAATAATTCATTCTGTGGGCTTGAACCTCGATTTAATCGATCTCATCATTTGTGAACATGAGCGTTTTCTATTCAGTTTGCTTGAGGACAAGCAAAACCTTAAGTGTGGGGTATTTGATGACACTCGATTTGACATGATTATCAGCCTCATTTAAGCAACATTTATTGTCTTAAGACATGGTTTTTAGGGCAGAATAGCGAATATTCATTAAACTGCTCTATCTCGTGCCATTTGTGTTACTTTGGCCCGTTTAGGGTCTATTTGATGGTTTTCTAGTGTTTCCATGATAACACAGGTTTGTGCCGTCAAATAATGTAACCAGGGACGTGTCTAAGGCATTGGAGCCTTAAGGAACCGCACCAGAATCGATCCAAGGAGTCAATCAAGTCAACACAAATCCTGCCCGATTTTACAAAGAAGTTTTCGGCGAAAAGACCTGAAGTTTTCACCAAAAACTCAAGAAGAAATCGTCAGAGCTTACAAGAAGTTTTCGGCGAGAAGTCAAAGTTCTCACCGAAAACTCTAGGTGAACTTGGAACAGAAGAAATAGTCGAATCAAGCAGAGTTTTTCAAGGGAGTTTTCGCCAAAAACTCCCCAAGTTTTCGGTGAAAACTAAGCTATTTTCCAAGCCGATCGCGGACAACTGTAAAGAAGAAATCGCCGGCTATATGCTTCATACTTACTTTTGGACGAAAATTCCAAGACTTAGACCAGAGAGAGAAAGAGTGAAAAGAGTTCAAGGAGCTAGGAAAGGATCGTGACGCCATCCTTCCATCTCGGAGAGCTAGTGCTAGGAGTTGAAGATTCAGCAGATTGAAGCTTCACGGATTCATCAAAATTAAGTTTTGCAGTTTTCTCTGTCTTTCCAACCTGAGATGTATTCCTTGTCCGTCTTTGATTCTCCTATATTGAATATGAGTAGCTAAACTCGTATAGCTGAGATTAGATGAACCCTAAGTGACCGAGAGCTTTAAAGCGGTCACGAATCTGCGGTGATTAGATTGGAAGTTCATTTAGTTTCTCCTTCATATTTGATTTGTTCTTTGTTCTCTGTGTTTCTTTTCTGGTTTGGCCACCTAGATTAGATTCATGTTAAGTTGAGGATAGTAGCGAATGTTCGCCTCACTTTAAAACACCAAGTCAACAATTAACCTATTCATTGGAGCGTGCCTTTCGCAGGAACCAGTTAGGGTTAATCCACTTCAAGAGTAACTCATGAACCACTAGTAATTGCACCAATTAGTTTTGTCATTGCAAGAAGCGACCGTACTCAGGTGACTAATTAATCTTGGTAGTTAGATCGGATAGAGCGAACGTTCGCCAGTCTTAAACCTAAGGGTAAGGAGTTATGGTGGTGTCTGTGAATTGAATGGATTAGAATTGAAAACTGCTGGTCTGTTGATTGCCAATGCTCTGGTGATCCAAGGGGGATTCGAAGTTTAAGCTTGCCTGTCGTCTGTCTGAGTCAAACAACCAATCTTTCTGCATTTTAATTTCATTTCAGTTTATCTTGCATCCTAGTATAGAAGTCGTGGAACTCACACCACATACAAACTGTTTGATCCTGAATGGAAATTGCCAACACATTTGAGTAAGCAAGTAGAAGAGGCTTGTGGAATACGATCTGTCCTGCTTTGTGCTTGATAGTTATTTGATAAACCTGTTTACAACTTTCATCAGTCCTCCTCTTCCAGCCTTTTCATTTCCTCCCACTTCTCCTCATTTCCCGGGGTGGCGGCTGCTAGGCTATACTTGTTTCCTCCTATGGAGCCTAGTGCTGGTGGTAAACCTCCCAAGGCTCGAGTCTTTTGTTGGCTCGGTACTAAGGCCCGATCGGGGCCCTCCGGGGCCGGTGCTGGCACCCATAGGGAGTCTTTCGCCTGGCCTTCTCCCTTCTCGTCCGAGCCTTTCCCTCCTTGCTTAGCCTGGTTGTGCAGGAAGGTCTTCAGAGGTTCTCCCAGAGTTGTAATTCTTCTTTTGATCTCCAGAAGGTCTAGTCTAGGTGCTAGGGCCGTCGGGGCGCTCGGGGCGGGGTCGGCTGGAGCTTCTTTAGGGTGGTGCTCGGTCTTCTTCCTCCGACACTCTTCCAGGAAGGCATCTAGAGGGTCCCGGGGTTGTATAGCACCTCTTAGAATCTTAGAATTAGCGCCAGAGCCACAAGGCAAGCCTGACCTCTCGGTGGCCTTAGGCGTCGGTGCCCAAGTTAGGGATGGCTGGGTCCGAACGTTCATCCTCGCTTGCTGGGCCCTTGGTGGAGGGCTGTATTTGAACATGACCACCTATTTAGGCTTTGCAAACTTCCGTAGGGCAAGGTTAGGGGCCTGGCGAAGCTCCAAGCGCTTCTTATATGGCCCTAAAGTCTTCCCTCTCGTAGGTGATCCTGACAGGGTATAAGAATAGGTATTCTCAGCCGGTCGGTCGACCGGGATCACTTCAAGAAGGAAGACCAATTGCATACTTCAGTGAAAAACTAAGTGGAGCCCCACTAAACTACCCAACCTACGATAAGGAGCTGTATGCCTTGGCCATGGCCTTGAAGACTTGGCAACATTACTTATGGCCCAAGGAATTCATCATCCACACGAACCATGAGTCTCTCAAGTACCTTAAGGCTCAACAAAAGCTCAACAAAAGACATGCTAGGTGGGTAGAATTCATTGAGTGATTCCCCTACACCATCAAATTCAAACAAGGTGAAGAAAATGTAGTGGCCGATGCCCTATCTCAAAGGTACACCCTCATCTATGTCCTTACCACTAAATTTATTGGTTTGGAATACATAAAGGACCTCTATGCTAATGACCGTGATTTCAAGGACATCTTTGAAGCATGCGAACAGGGAGGATTTGGAAAATTCTACAGGCAAGACGGATATTTGTTCAAGGAATCCAAACTTTGCCTATCTAACCATTCATGCAGGACTATCCTAGCCCTAGAAGCTCACGGAGGCGGGCTCATGGGACATTTTGGAGTTGCCAAGACCCTGGGCACCCTTAGGGAGCACTTCTAGTGGCCCAAGATGCGCCATGACGTGGAAAAACTCCTTGCTCAATGTTTTAAGTGCCAACGGGCCAAATCTCACCTCCAACCATATGGGTTGTACGCCCCTCTTCCTATCCCTGAACACACTTGGGTTGACCTGTCAATGGATTTCATTCTAGGGTTACCCAAAACTAGGAAAGGAAGAGATTCCATCTCTGTGGTTGTCGACCGGTTCTCCAAGATGGCCCACTTTATAGCATGTAACAAGGTAGATGATGGCTCCAACATAGCCGATTTGTTTTTGGAGAAGTAGTCCGGCTCCACGAGATTCCTAAGACCATAGTGTCAGATAGGGATTCCAAATTCCTAAGCTATTTTTGGAAGACCTTATGGGTCAAGATAGGCACTAGACTTATGTTCTCCACCACCTACCACCCTCAAACCGACGGCCAAGCCGAAGTAGTCAACAGATCTCTATCTTAGATGCCTCGGGCGATCATTAAGTCCAACATCAAGTCATGGGAAGATTGCCTGCCCCACGTGGAGTTTGCCGACAACCGGGATGTCCATTCAGCCACCCAATACTCTCCCTTTGAACTTGTATATGGATTTAACCCCTTAACTCCTTTGGATTTGTCCCCCTTCCTATATATGAATTTTTGGATGCAGATGGCCAAGAGAAAGAAGACCACGTTAGGAGGCTACATGAGAAAGCTAAAGCCAACATTGAGAGAAGAACCTCCCAGTACCTACAAAATGCCAACAAGGGTCGGAAGGAGAAGATCTTTGAAGTAGGAGATCAAGTGTGGATCCACTTCAAGAAAGACAGGTTCCCTGAGCAAAGGAAGTCCAAATTACTACCCACGGGAGACGGACCCTACACGGTCCTCCAAAGGATCAACAACAATGCCTACGTCCTTGACTTGCCAAATTCATATGGGGTTAGTGCCACCTTTAATGTTTCTGACCTAACACCCTATTATGATGAGGTCTATGTAGATCCAGATTTGAGGTCGAATCCTTCTCAAGAAGAGGGGAATGGTGAGCCCCCTGTTCCCTGGACTCGGCCAGAGTTTCCCCTCACTCGGAGCCAAACTAAAATCTTCAAAGATCGACTCAATACATACATGGCGGCCTGGAGCAAGGATAAGCATGAGGAGGATGCTGGTTGGATCATCCGACAAGAATACACCCTCCTGACAGTTGAGGGATCACATGAGCATCCAAGACAGGAGCAAGCCCCCATGCTGGCACCAAGCCTACCACTGATGCTAAGGCCAAGCTCCAGCACCGGCACCGAGCTGAGTCCAGCATTTGATCGAGGCCCTAGGACAAACCCTACGAGACCCAAGGGTCTAGAACTACCTCAAGGTTGTCCTAAGGAGTCCTTAACAGAAGGCTCCAAGCAGAACTTAAAAGGCCTGACGGAATTTGGAGAAGGCTTGAAGTGGAGACAGCTATGGGCACCGAGAACCCCAGCGGTGCTTAGGTGGTGTGAACCGCCGCAGCCGTGGGCAGACGACCCTAACCACCGCAAGTCTTGAACCTTCGCTCGATCACCGTTGGCACCGGGGGTGGATAAGTACTAGGACCCGTCGGCTGTATATAGCCGGGAACCCGTAGTGTCCAGGAATGGCTCCACGACAGAAGGGGAATACTTCTGTTGATAATACCTACTCTAAGCTATGCACGCAACATAAAACTAAGAATTGAGAACAAAGTTCTGATTTGTATTAATTTGATTCAAAGGTTGATTCTTTACAATGAGGCCGAAGCCTCTTATTTATAGGTGAGGAAGTCGTGAACAGGCTCACGACTCCTACTCAGAAAATAACTCTAAAAATAATAAAATATTAGCCTAAGTCTTATTTAGAATATAATAAGACTTACTTGCTCCTAAATAATCGAAACTAAAAGGGAAAACCCTGAGTCCAACACTTAAAATGACTTAAATAATTATAAACCGGCTAAAAACCCTAAACCGGCAGATCCGGCAGATCCGATCGGAATTGCTGCTCACGCGCTGGCCGGATTAGGAAAGTCGGCATCGCCTTTGATGTCGGGCTTGGAATTGGCGGTGGCGTCGGCTGTTCGGGCTTGGCATTGCTCGGGGCTCCTGATGTTGGGCTCCGGCTGGTCTGATGCTGATGCTGCTCGGCTCCCGGGGTTCTTGCTTGACCGGCCTGCTCGGTCCTCCTCCCATTTCCTCATTTCCTCCCATTTCTTCATTGCTCCTAGGGTGGCAGCTCCTAGGCTTGGCTCCAGGCCTTGTATGGGGTTGAGGGCTGGTGTCAGACCTCTTAGGGGCTGAGTCCCCTGCTGGCTGGGTGCTAAGGCCCGGTTGGGACCCTCCGAGGCTGGGGGTGGTGCCCGGGTGTAGTCTGCCTTCAGGCCTTCTCCTAATATGCCCAAGCCTTGCCTTCCCTGTGTCTTCCAGTCTTCTAGAAAGGCCCTTAGAGGCTCCCCTAAGGTGGTCATCCGTTCCTTGAGCTCTTGGAAGCCTAGCCTTGGTGCTAGGGCTGGAGGAGCACTCGGGGCGGGGCCGGCTGGAGCTCCTTGAGGTTGGGGCTTGGTCCTCTTCAGTCGGCATTCCTCCAGAAAGGCATCTAGAGGATCCCAGGGTTGTATAACACCTCCTGGGTCCTTAGGCTTAGTGCCCGAGGGGCCGAGCACGCTCAGTTCTTTGGCTGCCTTGAGCGCCGGTGCCCAAGTTAGGGCCGGATGGGTCCGGACGCTCATCCGTGCTTGTTGGCCCCTCCGGGGAGGGTTGTACTTGAACCTCACCACCTGCTGAGGCTTGGTAAACCTCTGTGGGGTTATTTTAAGGTGCTGGCGAGGTTCTAAGCGCTTCTTATAAGGCACTAAGGCCTTTGCCCTCGTGGGTGACCCCGGTGGGGTGTAGGAATAGGAATTCCCAGCCGGTCGGCTGCCGGGGTCACTCCATTAGGGCCGAGCAAACAAATGGCTCAGGCCTTTGGAGGTTTCCCATGGGCCTTGGAGACCCTATGGCCCCAGGAGCATCCTCCAATAAAGGCCCCCCAAGACGGAGCTGAGGAGCATGAGGAAATGAAGGACGTGGAAGGAAAGGGCACTGAAGGCCAAGCGAGCGAGAACTCCGGAGCCCGACCGAGCCCAGCATCAACACCCGGCACAGCACCAGCATCCGGAGCCGAAGCAGCCCCGACATTAGCACCCGGAGCCGACACAGCATCCGGGCCCGACACAAAGGCGGCGCCGGCTTTCCTAATCTGGATCGTGACTATTTAGGGCTTATCCGACGGATGCGCCGGATTAGGGTTTTTTCACACATTTTCTTTTATTTTTCCTTTTTATTTGTTCAAGTCAGAATTCCCTTATAGTTGAATGATTATTTAGGAGTTTTTTTAGTCCTTTTAGTGATCTAAATAGTACTCTAGTTATTTATTTAATTATTTCTGAGTTTGAGTCTATTTAGGAGACCGTGAGCCTGTTCACGGATCCTTTAGTATAAATAAGAGCCGCCAGATCTCATTGTAGGACAAAACCCTTTTGATTAATAAGATTTCAGAACTTTATGTTCATTCCTCAAGTCTTTGCGAGTTGTTGCATTGCTTAGGTTAGGCTTATCACAGAAGTTACACCCTTCTATCGTGGCGCCCTCGACTGGAAACTAAGGTTCCTAGACTACGTGTGCTAGTGGGTCATAGTACGCATCTGCCAAGGTTACATAGTTCAGCCAGCAAGACTGACATCCAATAAAAGGTGTTCGGGTCTCAGAGCGACATTAGCTGTGGTTCCCACCAAGAGGTGACGGGTCTCGGACAGCCGACTCAGGGGTTCACATCACTTGGGCATCAAAAATCTTGGTAAGCACGGGCGTATTTTTGGCTCGGCCAAAGTCGCCCCTTCGTGGCGCCCGGGTGTCGACCCGGCGCTTGTGCTTGGCTCAGCTCAGGGCCCTTGTCAGATCTGGCCAAGCTTTCATTCCTCTGTCTTTGGCGGACCTCTAGGTATTCCTTTAGGATATCTTCAGGTGGCTTCTTGGCCTCGGGGCTCATGGAGTTGGCCTGGGACGGGGATTGGTGTAAGGCTCGATCTGGGGCTCGTGTCTCGACCCTGTGTCAGCATTAGTGTTGGGCATGGCATCTTCCTAGCTCCCAATTGTCCCGGGGCTAGGGGAGGTTTGTACTTGAATAAAATAATGTTCGTAGGCCTGAGAAACCTCCCAAAGGCACTACTAGAAAATAGCCTTGGCTCTAAGCGCTTCTTGTATGGGCCTAGGCTTCAACCTTATGTAGGTGCGGGTGAGGTGTAGGAATAGGAATTCGCTCCAGCGCTAGTGGGAGGGATCACTTCAGACACTGACAGCCTAAGCACTGAAGGACCGAAACCTTGGTCCTATATCGAGTCTGAGCACAGTCCAAGCCCGGAGCGCCACTCCCCACCGGATATTACTACACAGATGACGGGTATATGGAGGAGACTACTAGGTGCTCAAAGAAGAAGAGAGAAGGAATCAAGGTCGAATTCTAGGCAAGAAGAGGGGGATGAAATGACCACGGCCACCAGACCCGAAGCGATCACCTATTCCTGCACATCACTCGGGTCACCTGCACGAGGCTGAAGCCTCGGCCCGTACAAAAAGCGTTTAGGGCTGAGGCATTTTTCTAGCCATGCTTTTGGGAAGTTTCTTAAGCCTAGGTACGTCACTTTGTTCAAGTAAAAACCTCCCTCAGCCCCAGGCCAATTTGGAACCATGTTGATGCCACGCCCGACACTAATACTGATGTCGGGCCGAGACACAAGCCCTAGGCCGAACCTAGCAGCGAGCCACGGTCCATGCCAACTCATGTGAGCCCTAGGGCCAAGCCCCTTCCCATATATACCCTTGAGGAATTCCTAGATGCTAGCCAAAGACAGAAGACTAAAGGCTTGGCAAGATCATAAAAAGGCACAGAGCCAAGCCAGGCACAAGCACCGGGCCGACACCTCGACACTACACAGAGGTGACTTGAGCCGAGCTTTCCAGGATTTTATGATGCCCAAGGACTCCCTATGCTACTAGGAAAAACCTCCAACAAGCCTTGTTGGATTCGGAGAAGGAATGAAGGAGGGCCCGAATGATCCGGCACACACACATGCTTTGAAAATCTGACTGTGGTCCGGATTCCGCTCCGGACTAGGAGAACTCGATGCCACGCGCTGAAGGACCGTGTTTCCAAGTCCTCTTAGGATTAGGAAACAAGGAGATGCATAATTCAAGTCAGAATCCGAATTTTCACACCCATCCATCTCTGAGCTGGATTAGGATTTTATCTGGATTAGGGTTTCTTCGGATTAGCCGGTTTAGTGTTTATCTTCCTATTTAGTCTTTTTTAATTTTTTATTCGGACTTCCTTTTTTTTTTGATGAATTAGAGGTTTCATTTCATCAAAAAACAGTTAAGTACAAAACTGAAGAGGAAAACTATAAACTATAGCTACACAAATTGAAGCTACTATATACAACTAAGAAAATCTAATTCCTCTTTTCTACCCTTTGCAAAATGCCTCAAGTCCCCACCAATTTGTTCAATAATACTATCTAGGCTCAATCTCTGCCCACCATAAAGCACAGCACATCTGGTTCGCCATATGCAATTAAGCAGCATGATAATCTTTAGACGCTTAACTCTCAATCTGACCGATGTACCACCCCAAACCATGCTGTCACCAATCACTTCCAACCAACTCTTTCTTGCTATTTCAGGCAGAATAGCATCAATTAAACTCTAGGAGAAGCTACATTCAAAGAAAAGATGATCTCTAGTCTCCACATGAATAGCACAAAGAGGACAGCTCAAGTCAGTTATAGCACACCAAACGCTCAGCTTATCCTTGGTCATGATCCGATTAATTATAATCAGCCACGCCACAAAATTTAGCCTCGGAAAAGGGAGTATGCCCCCCTCAGACATGGACTCGTACGATGACGAGGAGGATGATGAGTAGATAGCATGTGTTTTTAGATGTTTTAGGAGGATGTTTAAGGTGCATGTGTTAGAACAATGTTTTAGGACGATGTTTTCGACATTTATATACAGTATGTTTAGTGATTGGCAAAGTGAATTGTGAAAATGGGATTGTGAAAATGGAATTGCTGTATGCAGGGTAATTTATGCAGGTATTGGCACTAGAAGAGTATGAGAAAACAAAAAAAGCAAGCAGAATTCTGCCCACTGGGACCTATAATAGCGTCGGTTGGACCTGTAATAGCGTCGGTCACAACCGACGCTAACTTGTAATACAGGTCAACGCGTGGTTGACCGGACACACGCGGTTTAGCGTCGGTTGTCCAATTTAGCGTCGGTCATATGTATCGACCGACGCTATGTTCTGACCACTGACCCGATTAGTGGTTCGACCAAATGACCGACGCTAAAATTTAGCGTCACCGAATCTGGCGTCGTTTTCTCCGACCGACGCTATTTATTTTGGCGTCGGTCATGATCGACGCTAAAACGCGTGTATGACCCACGCCAAATACCTGTTTTTTTGTAGTGTATCCTTCCCAAACCAGCGTGAACCAAGGCACTTCCGGCTTGCACTCTCTGATATCCATCCAAACTATTTTAGGTCTGAACTTACTTACTACTTTCCCATTCCAGCAGAAATTGCCATCATCATCAACTGCCATAAACTGTCGTGCACTGTTCCTCAACTTCAATACTTTCTTCCAAATCCAAGACCCATAGCTGTCTTTAACTTCCCACAAATCATGACTTTTAAGCCTATATTTGTATATCCACGCAACCCAAAGGGAACCTCCACGAGTAAATAAGTTCCATAAGTGCCTGATTGCATTTGCCAAGTTCCAGCTATGTAAGTCCTTCACCCCAGCACCCCCTTCAGATTTTGGCACAGCAATATGCTTCCACGCAATTTTAACTCTCCCCCCATCCAATTTTCCCCAAAGAAACTTATTACAAGCCTCTTCTATATCATGCATAAGATTTTTCGGAAGCAAGAAGACTGAGAACCAGTACTGCAGTATCCCCCCAATAACTGAGTCAATCAGCTGGAGTTTCCCAGCATAAGACATCCATTTCGTTTTCCAATCTGACACTCTAGCAATGATTTTATCCCTAATATCCCTAATATCATTTGCATTCGTTTTCTTAGGGATAAGAGCCAAGCTAACAGAATTTATAAAGCTAGGAAGCTTACCAGAGTGGAAGAACAGCAGAACTGCATTGATCACATCCCTCCCAACTGTTTTCCAGCAATGCTTATAGAAGGAAACCGGATATCCATCCGGACCTGGGCTTTGTCCCTCGCCATACTGTTCAGAGCATCAACAATCTCCTTAACCTCAACTTCAGCACATAAATCAGACTATTGTTCCCCAGTTAAGCGCCTCTTAATAACCGTGCTGAGATCAAAATCCAGCACTGTATCAGCAGTACCAAGTAGCTGGGTATAGAATTTAGTCACAATACTCTTCATACCCTCATAATCATCTACCAATACTCCATCCTCACGCTTAAGTTGTCTGATAGTGTTAGTCTGAGACCATGATCTGACCTGATGAAAGAAGTAAGCAGAATGCTTATCTCCCTCTTTTATCCACAAAGCTCTAGATTTAGATCTTAAAAAACTTTCCTCTGCATCTTCAAGATGGTCCAACTCTCTCTTGCAATACTTCACCACTTCAATATTTGCTAAGCAAGGATCACCAAAAGCATGCCCTTGCAAAACAGCAAGCTATCTCTTTTATCTTTAACTCTCTGCTGGATATCAGAATAAGCCGAGGAATTCAATTGCTTCAGAGCAATCTTTAAATTTCTAAGCTTCCCATACAGTCTGTAATATGGAGTATCAGTACTCATAGCTCCCCAAACTCTACTCAGAATACTGTCAAATTGGCTATTCTTAGTCCAAAAACTAAAGAACTTAAACGGTTTCGGCATAGAAATGGACTTCCGCAAAATTAACTTGACAGCACAATGATCCGAGACAGAGCAAGGGATAAGATCCACAACACTCCCAGGAAACTTAGAGTGCCAATCCAAATTAACCAAGACTCTATCCAACCTCCTAGCAATTGGATCCAAAGCCCTGTTATTTATCCACGTAAAAGAGGGACCAGAGGAGACATGGTCTTCCACTTCACACTCTCTTACCATATCCTTAAAGTCTTCCATACCAGTAAAGCAAGTAAGACTATTTGAGGCTTCAGCAGAAGAGAGTATAGAATTGAAATCCCCACCCAGAAACCAAGGTGCATGAGCAACCTTTAAACTAACAATGTCTGCAAATAAGCTTCTACGTCTCACCAAATCAGTTGAAGCGTACACTACCGTACCATAGAAAATAGTCGGTAAATCCACTCTAAAATGAATGAACTGCTCACTCTTCCGAAGCACCACCACAGGGAGGCCAGCCTTCCAAACCAACCAAATTTTACCCAAACTATCTTCATAACTGAATTCAGAACACCACCCAGCAAACCTTTTTTCAAAAATTTTTCTCTCATTTACTTTCTTGATTCGTGGCTCAAGTATAGCAACTAAATCAATTTTAAACTTACGTAAATATGTACACAAAACATCATACTTACTGGGGTCATTGAATCCCCGTATATTCCATATCCAAAAATTCATTTCTTACGGCGATTGTGCTGCTGCCTAGTCAGCACATTACTCTTTACTGGCGACTGTTGCACAACTTCACTAATCGAAGCACCTCGAGCTGTGAGACTCATAGCTTTTGCCACCTCCAAGTCCTCTTCAGGGCTCAAGGAAATCCCCTCCTCCAAAGATTCAGGTATTCCTTGTTGAACAGGTGCATCAGCCCCTCCCTGAGGAGGCTTTGATGCATTGCCTGCTCCCCCTCCAACAGGCTGACTACTGACGCCATTTGGTGATTCCTCCTCCTCTATTGAGGATTCAGAAACATTGCCAACTGGTTGATCAATATCAACAAAAAATGTCTGTTGGGATTCATCAGCAACCATTTCCACATTCTTCTTCTTTTTACGCTTTTTCTTCTTCTTACTTGAGCTAGATTCAGCTACCACCACCACCTCATCAGGAACTGTGGCAGATTCACTTATCAAAACAGGAACTGAAGGAACTTGCTTAGTACCCTCACCAGCTGGCTCACCACTAACAACCTCTGGTGAATCCGCCTCTCCCATAGGAGACTTAGGTTCATTGCCAGAGGGAATGTCAGCAGAACCCTCAGAATGCTGATGAACAGGCCTATAAGTCTTCCCTCGCCCCTTATTGCTCCACTTTATCTCCTCAAGCACTTTCACCTGAATAACAGCCGGCACTAATTCCTCATGGTCCACTCTGAGCTCATTCCGGATCAAAGAAACATCAGCACACATGATACAAACTCTAACATTAAAACCAGACCTGACAAACTTGTTAACTGGCTTGCCAAATTGGCTCGCCAGCCAACTAATGCCTTCTGGGGAAATAATCTCCGGTGGTACTCCCAAAAAATCTACCCAAACAGGTTTCAACTCAGCTGAAAAATCCAAGGATTTTATGCCCGGATGCCACTTCCTCAACAACATCGGTGTTTTATGAATATGCCACGAGCGACTTAACACCCACTCACACAGTTTCAGTGAAGCAAACTCAAACATATAGAACCCTGCAGATATACGAGAGACCTCAACCACACCTTGAAATCCCCATAACCAGTTTACCATTGAAGGACCATCTTCTCCGGCGGGCCTTCGCCTGTAAACTGACCTACAAGCGCCGCTTTAAGCCGCGACAGTCCACTCTCTATAATCTTGGGATCTTGAGCACGCCATCAACAACAAACGAGAGAGACTCTTCAACAAATCAAATATTCTGCTCCGGTTGCGCCACCACCGAAGACCAAGACCGAGGCCTAGACGCCTCCTCACTCATCCTATCGGAAGCCGGGAGACCGGCAAAACAACGATCGCTAAAATAATCGCCTTAGGGATTTCAGAGAAAATAACGCGCCTCACGCGCCAAGAGAAAATGGACTTCCTTTTTAGTTTTTGATTTTTTAGGAATATTTTAAGATTTCTTGAATTAGAATAAGAGTAGGATTCGAAGAGCTTGTTCCTGAATCCCTCACTATAAATAAAGGCCTTTGGCCTACGTTTGTAATCAGACTTTGAATAATTATAATCACAGAACACAAGTTCTTTTTCCCTTCAAGATTTTGCTCTTTGTTACTTAACTTAAGGTATCCGTTTGGTGTGGCACCTTCGACTGGACACTTAGGGTTCCTAACTCTTTATAGCTAGAGGGTCCTAGTACTTTCCACCTAGGTTTTCATAGGTTCGCCTTGTTGTTTTGATCATTCAGCTTGCGGTGTTTAGGGTCTCGGTAGACGGCTTTCATGGTTCACATTACGTTGGGAAATAAGCTTATGCATCATCCCTGCTAGTTCCAAAGAAGAGATGACATCTTGAACTATGATGGATTATTTATGCTTATTTACTTTAAGCATTTCTTTCAATGTACCTTAATGGTTAGAGTGAAAGATGATAGTGTCTCGTTATTCTACTAGTTCTATTACTAGAGGTTTTACTAGTTTACTGACATATTGGTTACTTTTAATGGTTATTAGATGGTTTTCATACCTCATACATGCTTACTAGACAACAAGGCACATTAGACTAAAGTTAACGGTTGGAGTTGGATGTTTAAAGTTTGTGACCCACCATTGTGTTGCACACCTAAGTTTATATTGGCATTATGTGCGACCATACTAGAAAGTCTTGATGACAATACAAGTGGTCTTTCATACCATATCAGGGTCCACTAGATCAATCTATTAGTGGTTGCAGTACTTATGACTGGTTACTAGTTCATTCTATGGGTTACTCCTTACTGGATACAAGTTAATGGTTGGTTACTAGATTATCAGTTCTTTGCACGTAATGCTTACTAGTAGTCACTCGGTGCTTATCACTGAGACTTTTTCTTTAGGATGTGACTATTGGTGCTCTGTGTTCAGAGTAGATCGTCATGCCACCTAAAGAGCTCAAAGAGGTAGGGTTGGACTACATTCAGATTCTTCTATGCATGCTAGGTGGTCTTGGATGAGCTAAACCCTTTTTTACGATTTTATTCGTTTGGGTACTTGGATTTGTATGAGGACTTGTTTACCTTTTTGGTTGATAACTGGTATATCATGATTTTTTTTGTTTATTTGCATATTTACTAACAAATTAAAATGCTAAGGGTCCCTAAATGTTCCTCTTCTTCTTTGATAGCAAGCATGACACACTGATGGGAACAAGAGTGCACTTGTTAACACATCATCTGCTCTGGCTCTGGACTTTGGTCATCTAATGAAGACGACATGGGTTTATCTTCAAGGGCATTTTATTGGATAGAGGAGAACAATCATATTTTTTGTATATGGAGGCTAGTCGAAAAAGGAGTATATTGAGGTGGAGGATGATCCATATGTCATGGGTTGCGAAGATTTTTTAGCATAGTTCCAAAAGGAGTATATGCCAGAGACGTGGTTGAGGTTGAAGAGGCTTCGATTTTAGAACTTAAAGCAAGGGGACACGATTGTTCCTAAGTATTACTAGTAGTTGTTCATTTGTGCATCTGAGGTAGGGGTCCTCCTGAGAAGAAAGAAGCTGATGTGAAACAACAGGGGTTGAATGAAATGATCCAAGTTAGGGTCACCTAAAGTGATATGGGTAGCATGGCCGACTTCAAGGCAGCTGCCTTAAGGGAAAATCTATTAGAAAACAAGAAGAAGGAAGAACACTGCTTCCTTAGCCAGTGTTCTTTCCAAACTAGTGCTACGATAAACATTAGAGAGTTTGTAGGGCCTCCTCCCAAAAAATAAATCTTCCACTACAAGAAAAAGCCTTATTTGTCACGATTTTCTAGTCACGATTTTGTGAACTGTGACTAATTAGTCACGATTTTAAAAAACCGTGACAAATTAGTCACGGTTTATACGGTTCCTAAAAAACCGTGACAAATTAGTCATGGTTCCTTATAAACCGTGACAAATTAGTCACGGTTTTCAAAAACCGTGACTAAATTAGTCACGGATTTTAAGGAACTGTGATTGAGTCTATCCACGCTGGCAATCCTCGATTTTCTAACTAACCAATCAGCCTATTCCTTCTTCTCTCTTTCCTTTTCCTTTTCTTCACTTTTTCTCCCTCATTCGATCCTTCTCTTCTCTTCTTCACTTCTTTTCCATCTGTTTCTTCTCATCTGATCAGCCACTTCTTCTCCGTCTACTTCTTCCCGTTTACCTCAGCCACTTCTTCTCTTCCTCTTTGATGCGAACCGCCTTCTCCTGGAAGGGATCGACTCAACACCCAAAACTTTTTATCAGCCCCACGAGAACCCAACTTATGAAACCGGCGGAGAACCTTGAAATCCACTAGGTAACGACCTAGGAACCCCAAGTATTCAGTCAAATTTGGTGCCACAAACAAAGGATGAATGCCTTTGATGATAAACCAAGACCTTAAGCTAAGCAACAACTCTAATTAGGAATAATAATTCTATACTAAAAAACTAGACCGAGAAAAACTATTGAAAATAATCAATTGATCTGAAGCTGAAATTCCTAAACTGGCAAATATTCAGGAAAACCCTAATCCGGATGGATTAGGGCTGACCGGCAATCCTTGTCCGAATGGGATTGGGAAAACCCCGGGCCAGTCGGCGAAAACCCCGGGCGCGGGTAGGAATCCTTCTGCGGCTCCGATATGTGGCCCGGACGTGCGCGGTGGCAGTTTCATAAATTATGCTGGCTCCGGGTGACCGGTTGGCCAGTCGTCGGCATCAGTGGCCACGGGCCCGGTACTAGGGTTTCAGTGATGCTGGGGCATCCTGACCTTCTAGTTGATATTTCCTTGGACAAGGGAGGTTTTCCCCGAGTCTTTAGACCTCCTGAGTCTCCTGGAATCATCTTGTCTGACAGATTCTGAGTTTGAAGCATGATTGTCTGGTACTAGGGTTGGCTGTCCGCATCCTCAAGGGCTGTGGCAGTGTTTTTTGGGCATTTGTCCTCCATGTTAGATTTCTGTTGGGCATCAAGGGTCAGCACCGTGCATCCTTCTCTGATGAACCTCTGGTCCAGCTCCTCATGCTTGGCTCGACTCCAATCGCCAATGAATGTTGTGACCCGTGTCTTGAAGGCTTTGACTTGGCTTCGGGTCAGGGGCAGATCTTGTCGGGTCCAAGGCACCGGGGTTCATCACTCTTCCCTCCTCTTCTCTTCTTCTCTTTCTTCTCCCTATTCTTCCTCTGCCTTCGCCACCTTCTTCTTCCTCCACCACGTCGCCATTGCCATCTTCTTCTTCCTCCACCACGTCACCGCCTTTTTCCTCCACCATGTCGCTACCACCGCAAATCCAACAAGCACTGCCATTCTACTCCAACTCAGATCTCAACGCCACTATATCTCGTTCATATCACGATTCCTTTCAAATCTAGATCCTCTGCCTCTAGAATCGTGAGATTAGGCTTAGTGGTGTCGTTCTCAACCATACCGGCAGCGTCTTCCAGCGGTCGTCGTACTAGATCCAGGCGACTGACCAAAATGGCGACCTAATAAATATAAGTGACCATTATGTAGTTCAGTGACCGAACCAAGATTATGAGACGTTAAGTGACCAAATTGCATAACTGGAAAAGTTGAGATATTGCTATTATAATTGGACACAGTAAAATGGAGTGACTGATTTGTAATAACGGGATTAGTTTGATTAGGGACATTTTGTGAACTTTCTAAGTTTATGGACCAGTATGTATAAAGGAAGAAGTTAAGGCTCTAGTTCTATAATTTAAGGAAATGACAAAATGGGTCACTAAAACTTTTTTATTTTACGATTTGATCACTACACTTTGTCACAGTTTCTATATGAACCGTGACAAAATAACTTAGTCAAGGTTCATATTAAAACCGTGACAAAAAATATCGATTTAGTCACGGTTCCTTAAACCGTGACAAAAAAAATTTGTCACCGATAAAACCGTGACAAATGACCCCTAAAAATCGTGACTAATGTCTTATTTTCTTGTAGTGTCCATTAAGCTCCACAACGCCAAAAACATAACTTTAGTGGGCAAGGTTCAGAGAATCCTATTTGCTAGACTTGTGGGTTATAACACAAAGGGTTTGAAGAGTCTTGACTGAGGCATGTTTTTGGTGTGGCCAACCAGTTCATATCTAGATAGATTGTCCATGTTTCACTACTTGAAAAACATTTGAGGCGATAATGAAAATGAGTAGAGCTCCAACTAGGAGCAGGTACATGGGAGGTGACATGAGTGGTAGTCAATATAGTAATCACGATAGTAGGGGAATGACTAGTGGGGCCAATACCCAGCCTCTTGGAGAGCGTTCCCAACTAGGACGAGTCTATGCCATCACTCAACCTGAGAAGGAAGCAATGCCGAAAATGGTTACAGGTATAATTACTTTTGCTCATAAACCCATGTATACTCTAATTATATGGGTTGTACATATTCTTTTGTATAAGTTGTTGCTTCTTTTTTACATGTTGAACCTTGTAAACTGTATAGGAAGTTTGGAGTGAGTACATTAGTCAATAGAACTGTTGTGGTAAACTCTATTATAAAGGGGATGGGTTTACAGATGACGTGATTAGATTTGATGTTTACCTCATGCTACTTCCCTTCATTGAGTTTGATGTCATAGTAGGGATGAACTG
The DNA here is from genome assembly GCA_034768395.1 of Linum lewisii. NCBI lineage: Eukaryota > Viridiplantae > Streptophyta > Magnoliopsida > Malpighiales > Linaceae > Linum > Linum lewisii. Next base: position 32,792,241 of record CM068301.1, on the reverse strand, counting down.
GATTTCATGCCATGGATTTGCAATAGATTGTAAGAAGAAATAGAATAAGTCGGTATCTCCTACCAATGAAGATGTGGTCCTTAAGGGATTGAAGTAGAGAGAATGGTATGGATATCCCTTCATGTCAGCCTTGAAGGCTCATAGGTTGTTGTAGAAGGGTTGTGAAGCCTTCCTGGATTTTTTTTTGTTGAAGTGTCAAGGGAGGTGGAGGATGTGAAAATGGCATATGAATTCCCTGATGTGTTTAGTGAGGATATCCCCCATCATTCCACTAGAGAGGGAGATCACTTTTTACATTGAGCTAGTGAATGGCACAACACCTATCTTGATAACTCCTTACATGATGGCTCCAATGGAGCTTAAGGAGCTCACAGAGAAGTTGCATGAACTGTTTGATAAGGGGTTCATTCGACCTTGTTTTCTAAGAAGAAGGATAAGACTATGCACATGTGTACATATTTCCAACGTTTAAATCACGTGACAATGAAAAACAAGAACATCATTCAATAATTAACGATCACTTTAATCAATTACAAGGAGCATCCATCTTCTCTAAGATTTATCGGAGGTCTAGTTGCAATCAATTGAGAGTAGTTGATGAAGCTATTCCCAAGAATGCATTTCCCACTAGATATGGACATTATGAGTTTATTGTGATGTCTTCTGGTTTCATCAATGCCAATGATGCTTTCATATCATTGATGAACAATGTGTTTCATGAGTACCTTGACAAGTTTGTCATTGTTTTCCTCGACGACATACTAGTATACTACAAGATGGATGAATAGCATGCTCAACATTTTTAGATTGGTTCTAGGCACCCTCACGTAGAAGCAATTGTTTTCCATGTTTTCCATGTTTTCCAAGTGTGAGTTATGGTTGCTAGAAATCTTGTTTCTAGGGAATTTGATTATTGTCAAGGGAATTGAGGTGGATCCTAAGAAGACTGAACCAGTGGTGAGGTGGGAAACACTAGATAATGTGTCTGAGCTTAGGAGTTTCTTGCGTATGGCAGAGTATCACAAGAGGTTTGTTGAGGGTTTCTCTAAGATATCAAGACACTTGACTAAGCTAATGAAGAAGGATACCAGGTTTGCATGGAACAAGGCTTGGCATTAGAGTTTTGAAAAATTGAAGAAGCAGTTCAACACTAGCTTGCCGTTCAGTGGAGGTTAGTATATACCAATGTTTGGGTTGTGTGTTGATGCAGAATGGTAAGGTAGTTGCATATGTATCTAGGCACCCAAAGTGCATGAAGTTAACTACCGGATGCACGATCTATAGTTTGAAATGGTAATCATTGCTTTGAATCTGTGGCATCCTATATAGGGAGACTTTTAAGATCATGACCAATAACAAAAGCCTTAAATATTTAATGCAGCAGAAGAAGTTGAACAGTAGACAAACAAGGTAGATCAAGCTACTAAAATACAATGACTGTGTGATTGAGTATCACCCAAGCAAGACCAATGTGGTGAAAAATAATTGAAGTCAAAATGAGAAGTTGCTAGAGTTGCTGGAACTGGGAGAGATTTTGGTCATGGTTGACCATGGTTGAAAGTGAGAAATAGGTGGCCAATTTTACTACGAGGCCATTGTTGAATGACATGATCTTATAAGCTCAGTTGTATGATCCAAAGATGGAAAATGTGAATGAAGGGATTCAAATAGGAAGAGATAGTCATTTTAGTCTTGAGAATGGTGTTGTGGTGATTCAGAGGTTTATATGTGTTATTGGTATCAATGAAATTAGACAAGACATTCGTGATGAGGCTCATTCCTCATTTTATGTTATGCATCATTAGGCTACCAAGGAGATAAGATATATTAAAGTATGAGAGAGAATAGGTTAGTGAGAGAAAGTGAGGGGGGTGGTGAGCGGGTGAGGGGTCTTTTGGGGGTAGATGTCATCGGCCACAAGGGTCGGACTAGTTACTCGGATCATAATAGCCTTGCTTTCAGATCTAGGGATTCTGTTTGTTCGATTTCACCTTCTTCTGGTCAGGCGCGTTTCCGGCTTTAGGTGGAAAGGGGAGGGAAGCTGCATTTTGTTTTGCTAGATGATCATCAGCTGCATTGGCTTAAGGATGTTCTAACAGTTTCCTCAAATAATGGGTGGAAGCTGAAGTCGGGGTGTGTGGTGGAGTCTCGCAGGAGGACGATAGTGGTCTCAGATTTCTGGAGGAGTGGAGTGAGGTTTCTAAACATTTTGGAACGTTGCAGGGATGGCAAATCTTTCTTCGTGGGAGTTCCGATGGATTGGAAATCAGTTGGCTGGCGCTCTCTGCTGCAGTTGATACATAAATGTCTGTTTCTGCCAAGGAGTTTAGAGATTGGGACATCTCCCTTACGGTCATATGCGGAAGTCATCTCCCCGGGTCGGTTAATCAGATCAGGTGCCTGTGCAACAAACCTTAACTCAAGTTTTTCGGTGGAAGTTTTAGAGACAGGGGTGTTAGAAAGATTGGAATTCTTGAAGAAAGGTCTGGTTTTTAGGATAGAGAGCTTGTCTAACTTAGTGGTGGATTGGAAAGGCTTTCGGCATTGGATAGGGAGGTCTTGGGGAGTGGTGGAAGGTGCTCCGATCCTTGCCTAGGGAGATGAGTTGTGGATGTTGTGTTGCTCTTCCGAAGAAGAGGTTGATAGAATCATTAATCTGGACAGATGGAGGTTTCCGGGTCATAAGATAGCGGCGGACAGATGGTTAGCAAAGGCTGGGACTTCTGATGTTTGTGGAAACAGAGGGGTGAGCTGGGTTTTGGTTAAAGGCATTCCAATCCATCTTCGTTCAGATGCTACTCTTGGAGAGATTTCTCGTTGCTTCGGTCCAACAGCGTCGTGTGACGAATTTGGTTGCAATCTGAATGAGGTGAAGATATGGATGGTGGGCTCGGCTGTTATCCCAAATCGCGTGTGCTTGAAGTATCGTGATGCTTCGTTCTGGTTGCCGGTGATCATTTTAAGTCGGAGATCGGAGAAAATTGGGGAGGAAGGTGGAAGTAAAGTAGGGCGCCGGTTTGCGGTTGGTAAAGGGAAGGGCAAGGTGAGATGGAACTCGATAGCGAGAGGTAAGGGTGGTCGGAGCAGAGATAGAGGGCTGACGGGGAGTTCGTCGATGACACTGAGCCCGATGATGTCAAGTCCAAGGACAGAGAAGGTGGCCGACAAAGTTTGTCTAGGGGATGAAAGTGTGGATGGCGACTTTACTGAAAAGTTGGTGGCAGGGAGGATGTTGTGTCAGCAGTCTCAGCCGACTGCAGAAAGTGACAGAGTTCAGGAAGCACGTGGTCTCTCCGTGTCGAAGTGCTCCTTCTTTTCTGGGAATAATTCAAAAGTGGATTTGTGTGGATCTCTTCTAGCTAGTTACTGGGCCAGCTCTTGTTTGGGTTTGGAATATGTTAAAGGGGTTGGGCTTGAGAAGGAGTTGAGCCTGGATCAAGGGGCCGGCTGCTTTCTTCAATTAGGGCCGACTTTGGATGAGGAATTAGCTGAGTTTGACGATGGCCACTGGGCTTTTCCAACCGAGGAACCCATTTCTAGGAGGTGGTGATCGTCAGTTGTCTAATTCTTTTTTCCCTCTTTCTTCGATGGAGAAGGTTCCACTCTCTCCTCCAGGTTTTTCTTCGCCAGTAGTTGGGGATGGCTCTACAGAACCATCAAAGGATTTGAGCCAAGTGGATGAAAGACAATTACATATTCTAGAAGGGGAGCCGATTTCAGGTGCCGACAGTTTAGAAGCAAATGACTTCAATTCCCGGTGCTTGGAGGTGGCAAAGTTACTCGATATTCGGCTCGGTCACTCCGCGGAAGAAGCAACAGATGTAATTCTGCAGACGGCGGCGGGGGCGATGTCCAGAAGTAGGAAGACAAAGTGTGAGCGGGAGTTGCAGAGGATTAAATGGTCGGGTCAGGATTCAGTTGCAGAGGTCGAAGGACCGAGGAATCATTTCGGGTATGTTTCTCCGCTTCAATTGAATGTGCAGCCCTAAGATATGGTCTTGGAATGTTAGAGGGATGTGTGACTTTAGGAAACAATATAGGATTACGGAAAGGTGTAGAGCGGTATACCCAAATGTGATTTGCTTGCAGGAGACAAAGCTGCAAATGTGGGATGATTTCGGTGCTCGGAGAATTTCAGGGAGTGAATCTTTTAGTTGGTCTTTCTTGGCATCAGATGGTGCGTCTGGCGGCCTTATATCGATGTGGGATGAAAGGGTCTTTGAGGTTCAAGCAGAATGGCAAGGCAGATTTTCTCTAGCGATAGTGTTGAAAAACAAGTCGGATAACTTCACTTGGTTGCTTCTAAATGTTTACGGTCCTCGGGACTTGGTTGGTAAAAGGGCATTCGTTAGAGAAATTTCAGATTTATGGCGTTGGTGGGATTTGCCGGGTTGTGTGGTTAGCGATTTCAACATGATCAGGTCCTTAGATGAGTCTAGAGGTCGTGCCCGCAGTTCTAGGGAGCTGGACCTGTTTAATGATTTCATCGAGGAATTAGCATTAGTTGATCTACCTTTGAATGGCGCCTTGTTCACTTGGTCTGATCTAAGAGTAAATGCCACTGTTTCTAAACTTGACAGATTCTTGGTCTCTCAATCTTGGCTTGACAAGTTTGCTCTCAGTAGAGTTTCAGTGCTTGCTCGCACTTGCTCCGATCATAAACCTTTGGTTTTGAGTTGTGAGGAAGAATTTAGGGTGCGAAGACCTTGGAAGTTTGAAATGGTTTGGTTCAAACGTGAGGATTTTAGAAACTTTGTGAATGGGGTGTGGACTTCTTTTGGTGATGTAGCAGTTAATTTGGGGAGTTGGCAAAACGTTTGAAGAATTTAAAGCTTCAACTATGCTCTTGGAATTTAGAGGTCTTCGGAAGGATTGATGGACAGATTCGCGGATGTTTAGATGAGATTCGAGGTCTGGACATTTTGGAGGATAATGGTGTTTGAACGAGGAAGATAGGATTCGCAGGTGTGGTCTAAAATGCAGGTTAGATAGTTTGTGGAGATTTGAAGAGTTAATGTGGCGCAAAAAGGCTAGAGATCTTAGAGTGAAACTTGGCGACAAAAATACAAAGTATTTTCACGCCTTTGCCTCGGCACGTAGAAGAAGGAATTTCATTGATCATTTGGTGGTGGATGGCTCAGTGGTGGAAGGTCAGAATGGTTTGGCGGATTCAATGGTGAATTTTTATAAGGATTTATTCACAGAGAGGTTTCCAAATAGACCTTTTCCTCTTGCTTTAGGACTCAAATGTATTGACAGAGGCATTAGGGAGGAGTTGGTGGCGCCGTTTTCAGGGGCTGAGATTGAAAGGATTGTTAGGAGTTGTGTGGCGGAGAAGGCGCCGGGCCCCGATGGTTTTTGTGTGGGTTTTATTAAAAAATGTTGGAACGTGGTTGGAAGAGATTTTATTTGGGCTTTAGAGGATTTTCACCGTTATGGACAGATTCTGGTGGGGGTGGGCCACACCTTCATCTGTTTAATCCCTAAAAAAGAGGATGTTGAAGAGTTAAAGGATCTCCGCCCTATAAGTCTTGTGGGTTGTATTTACAAGTTGTTGTCGAAAGTCTTGGCTAGCAGATTGAAAAAGGTGATGGATGGGATCATTTCTAAATCCCAATGTGCTTTTGTGGGCGGCCGTCAGATTCTTGATGCGGCTTTAGTTGCAAATGAGCTGATTGACTCTAGGAGACGAAGTGGTAGGCCTGGTTTGGTCTTCAAGCTTGATATCGAGAAGGCTTACGATCACGTTAGCTGGGGAGGTTTAATTCAAACGCTGAGGTGGATGGACTTTCCTAGTGTGTGGGTTGATTGGATGAAGGCTTGTTTATCGTCTCCCATTTTCTCGGTGCTTGTTAATGGTGAGTCGCGAGGTTTTTTAGAGGAGAGCGAGGATTGAGGCAAGGTGATTCTCTCTCTCCCTTACTTTTTACTTGCATCATGGAGATTCTTTCGGCCATGTTGGTTGCTGTAGGGAGAGAGGGGTCACTTTCTGGGTTCCATATGAACGAGGAAAGACGTCAGGGGAGGTAACTCATATACTTTATGCAGATGACACCTTGATATTTTGCGATGCGGATGAGACTCAGGTAACTACGCTGATGGCTACTCTTGTTTGCTTTGAGGCGGTTTCGGGTTTGAGTGTTAACTTTCATAAATCTAAATTGTTCACGGTGGGTGATGCTGCAGTTTTAGCGGTATCAAATAACTAATCTACCAAGGTAGACTAGATCGTATTCTACTCGAGGTCTCTTCTTCTTGTCTACTCAAATATGTTGGCAAATTACTCAGGTTTAAACACTTCGTGCGTGGTGTGAGTTCCACGACTTCTAATCTAATAAAGCAGGAAAATAAAAGACAGAAAGATTAAAAGGTTGACTAACAGGACGATAGACGAGCTTAGATTTCGAATCCCCCTTAGATCACCAAGGCAACAACAATCAACAGATCAACGGATTTCAATTCTCATTCAATTGGTTTCTATACACCACCATAACTCCTGACCCTTAGGTTTAAGACCGGCGAACGTTCGCTCTATCCGTTCTAACTACCAAGATTAATTAGTAGCCCGGGTACGGTCGCCTCTCGCAACCACTTAACTTAACTGGTCCAATTACTAATGATTTATGAGTTATTCTTGAAGCTGATTAACCCTAATCGGTTCCTACGAAAGGCGCACTCCAATTATAAGGTTAACTGGTTGAATTGATGTTTTAAAGAGAGGCGAGCGTTCGCTTCTATCCTCAGCTTAACAAGAATCTAAACTAGGTGATCAAGGAAGACAAGTTTAAGCGCCAAAGCAGGGAACTGTCTAACGACTACGTCTAGTGACTACGTCTGGCGACTAACCCTAGCTTGCAAAAACCTAATCTAGGCGATCAACCAGAAAAGAAACATAAACAATCAAGAACAAAACAACCATGCAAAGAGAAACTAATTGAACTTTGAATCTAATTACCGCCGATCCGTGACCGCTTTAAAGCCCTGGGTCACTTAGGGTTCATCTAATCTAAGCTCTACAAGTTCAATTACTCATATCAGAAACAAGAGAATCAAAGGCAACAATGAAGATCATCATACAGAGGAAGAACAGATAAGAACTGAAAAACCTAATTCTGACGACTCCCGCGAAGCTTCAATCTCCTGGATCTTCAACTTTAAGCTCCGAGTTCTCCGAGGTGAAGGATGGCGTCGCGATCTCTCCACGGATCTTCGAACTCTCTAAACTCTATCTATCGACCCTAGAGTCGGCTGACTCTCAAAAGTTTGATTTGTGAAAATATGAATAATGAATGATTGTTCCTTTTGGCTGCCGGCTGCTTCTCTTTAAATAGGTACGCTTAGGGTTTCCAATAAAGCGCCGGATTTGGGAGATATTTTCGGCGAAAATATCAGATAATTTTTGCCGAAAACTTTAGGCAAAATCCCCTGTTTGGTTTCTTCTATGATTTTCTGTGAAAACTCAAAGTAGTTTTCACCGAAAACTTCAGTTTAAATCAGCCTGTGAGTTTCTGAAGGTATTTTCGCCGAAATCCTCATAGTCTTTTCGGCGAAAACATTGTGCTGGGTAGTTGGATCTTCGGTTCTGACTCTGGTTTGATTTCTGGTTCGATTCCGGTTCATCCCTTGAGGTCTTGAACACGTCCGTGGCTACATAAATAATGGCAAAAACCTGTGCTTTCACAAAAACACTAGAAAACCATCAAATAGACCCCAAAAGGGCCAAAGTAACCAAATCGGCAGGAAATAGGGTAGTTGAGTGAATATTAGCTATTTTACCCCTAAAACCATGTTTCAAGCAAGGAAATGTTGCTTAAATGAGGCTGATAATCACGTCAAATCGAGTGTCATCAATACCCCACACTTAAGCTTTTTGCTTGTCCTCCAGCAAACTGAACTAGAACACACTCAAATTCACAAATGACACGAGATTAAACCGAGCTTCAATTCTAACAATTTGGTTTAGACTGTTCCACGTAGAAAAAGTGACCTACACATGCAAGAACATCAACCAAACAAGTTTTCGATCTCACTAATTTCTGCACACTTCAAGTAGTAGTTTTAACAAAGCTCATTTCTTGGCAAAACAATTAATTATGCTTAACCGACTACGATAACACCAATTCTAATCAAAAAGACTTTAAGCTCTAGCCATGATGTGGATGTGAAGGTAGGAAAAGTGACGTGGCTATTGACTCGACTTCATCCGTTTCTAGATCTGTACGTTACATGTGCTAGCTAGGACCGCTTTTTAACAACAATTTTGTTCAAGCTTCAACTTATTCCTTCAATTTATTTACTGCATACTAGTGCTCGATACCAAACACTTCACTTAGGTGTTGGATCTGCCTAGCTCACAGTATTTGTGCCTTTGCTAGTGCTCAACCCGAACACTTCACTTAGGTGTCGGGCTTGCCTAGATTTTTTTCAGCACTTTAAAGAACTTTACATTGATTTGCACAACTCGAATTTCACCACTCAAACACTTGATTTATCGATTTAACCACTTGATCCTAGCTAGTTATAACTTTTTACACGAGATTTCGAATTGGATTTCCATTTAATCTCAAGCCACAATCACAGGTGAACAAATATGGAGTGAAAAACATGGGAGAAGCTAGCATCTATCATCTTAGAACGGTGTTATCGAGCTTTGTTATTAACAAACCAATCAATTCAATTAATTCAAGTTTCAACTACTGAAGTGATTTATGATCTGTTCTGACCTAGACTCATTTAATATCAGTTTCGACACGTTGGTTACAGGTTCTAAGTGGAACAGTCTAGACGTCATTGTTTAAAATTGAAGTCAATTTAACATCAAAAGTAAAAAATTGAGCAATTCTACGATAGAGAATTTTCAAATTCGAACCACAGAATCATAGAAAATCAAGCAAGATCATGCATAATCCTAGACTCCTACCCCACACTTAAACGGTTCTGTGTCCTCACAGAACTAATCTAGAGTAGAGAGATACGAAGAACCTGAAGGTGATGGTCGGTGTAGCGGATGAGCACGGAGAGTCCGGAGTAGAGCGGAGTAGCTACTCAAGTTCCTACAAAAACAAAAACAACAAAAAGATCAAAAGGATACCTGCACAAGTGCCCCGGATCCACACAGAATAAAATTGGATCGAGATCCGAAAAGAAGAAAGAAAAGAAATAGGAAGGATAGAAACAACCTGATCACTGTTCCGCGGGAGGGGGGCGAAAATATGAGGTCGAAACCGGTACTTAAGACATGGTTTTTAGGGTAGAATAACGAATATTCAATCGATTGCCCTATCTCGTGCCATTTGTGTTACCTTGGCCCATTTCGGGTCTATTTGATGGTTTTCTAGTGTTTTCATGTTAGCACAGGTTTTTGCCATCAAATAAAGTAGCCATGGACGTGTCTAAAGCATTGGAACATCGAGGAACTGAACCGGAATCGATCAAAGGAGCTAATTAAGTTCAAGCAATCTCCTGCCCGTTTACAAAGAAGATTTTGCCAAAAATACCTTGTTATTTTTGGCGAAAATACTAGTGCAAATTGACTGATGCCACTTAAAGGATGGTTTCGGCGAAAACAATATGTTTTCGGACCGAGAACTTATTCGGCGAAAAGGATAGAAGAATTCAACCGAAGGGGCCGTGCATTTTAACAAGGATTTTTGCCGAAAATACCTTGTTATTTTCGGCGAAAATATTAGGCTGATTCGGCCAATTTAGGGTTAAGTATTTATACTTAACCCGCGGCCCAAAGAAAGGGGAGATCATAATTAATCATAATACAACTTTTCGAGATCAGAATTCAGAGAATCCTCTCAAGTTCTGGAGCGAAGAGTTGGAGTTCGAAGAGTCGGATAGAGATCGTGACGCCATCCCTTCCATCTCGGAGAACCGGAGCTAGGAGTGTAATCTACCGAAGATCGAAGTCTGTCAGAGTCGTCCAAATTAGGTTTTTTAGATTCTTTTCTGTTCTTCCTTTGAATGATGAACTCTTTCTTTGTCTTTGTTTCTTTTGTAATGATCATGAGTAGCTAAACTCGTTAGAGCTTAGACTAGATGAACCCTAAGTGACCCAGGGCTTTAAGCGGTCACGGATCGGCGGTGATTAGATTCGAAGTTCAATCAGTTTCTCATTCATGTTTGATTTGTTCTTCATTGTTCATGTTTCTTGTCTGGATTGATCACCTAGATTAGATTCTTGTTAAGCTAAGGATAGAAGCGAACGCTGGCCTTACTTTAGAACATCAAATTGAACAATTAACCTTATAATTGGAGCGTGCCTTTCGTAGGAACCGGTTAGGGTTAATTCACTGCAAGAGTAACTCATTAATCATTAGTAATTACACCAATTAATTAAGTCATTGCGAGAGGCGACCGTACCCGGGTGGCTAGTTAATCTTGGTAGTTAGAACGGATAGAGCGAACGTTCGTCGGTCTTAAACCTAAGGGTAAGGAGTTATGGTGGTGTCTTAGTAATTGATTGAATGAGAATCCAAATCCGCTGATCTGTTGATTGCCAATGCTCTGGGAACGAAGGGGGATTCAAAGTCTAAGTTCGTCTGTCATCCTTGTTTTCAAACCCTAATTCTCAATCTGCTTTAGTTTAATTTGTTTTAATTTCTCTGCATTTCTTAGAGATAGAAGTCGTGGAACTCACACCACGCACAACGTGTTTGCATTCGAATACTTTGTCAGTTTTGAAGTAGTCAGTCATAGGAGACCCTCGGAATACGATTTGCTATAGCTTTTTCTTAGCATTAGTAGTTTATTTGTGTGAACGCATAACAACGATTGCGGCCTCACCAGCTATCTGGCTTAGTAGCTGAATCTAGGTGCCCCTATCCTTTTAGAACTCGTGTCATCGTGTGGTCTCGAACAGGTCTCATGCAAATTCTAACTCATTCAAGCAAACAGAAAACCACTCAGAAAGAATTAAAATTGCAAGTTACGTGCAATGGATCAAAAGTTCACAGTTGGTTTGCTAGTCGGATTCGGTCATTTTCATGCAATCAAGGCTACAAACTACAAGTGTGATTTTAAAAATTCTGTTCTGACCAGGCAATTTAGCATCAAAGCATACAAGTTAGTTCTCAAGTTCTAGGTTAAGCAGTCTAAGCATCATTATGAAGGGTTGAACAACAACTTAACATCAAAAATCAAGAACTGAGCCATTCTAATGCTAGAGAGACTGGAATGGAATCACGAGGCACACATAAAACACAATCAAGGGCAATCAAGTTCATGCAAGGTTCTCTAGCATCCTACCCCACACTTAAATCGGACTGTGTCCTCACAGGACTAATTCTAGAGTTTAGAGTGAAGTAGAAGAACCTGGACCGAGATGATTGGCGTAGGGGATGAGCACGGGTCCTCGGAGCGGAGGAATCTACCAAAGCGAAGCAAAGGGAATCCCCTACTGCCTACAAAACAAAAACAAATGAAACCTAAAAAGGAAACCGGGACAAGTGTCCCGGATCCACACAGAAAAAAAGTTGGACCGAAATCCGAAAAGAATCAATAAAAAGAAAGGACAAGGAAAAGGACACCACCTGATCATGGCTGGTCAGGGGTGTCGGGGGGTGGAAAGTGGAGGTGCTCGCCGAGCTGACGTTGCCACGCCAGTTGTGCCTCATATCGCCTGTCGGCGCGGCGCATATGCTGCTGCATAATAGTCCATCTCGCCTCTTGGGTGGCCTTGTCGGTGATGCGCCACTCCTGCAGTCGCTCATACAACTCACCAATGTCCGCTGGTTGCGATCAGTGCTGAGGGTGAGGCGCCTGGTATGGATCGGGAATGTGCGGCGGTGACTGGTGAGCATACCCTGCCTGGTGATGTGGCGAGGGTATATAGTCTTGGAATTCTGGCGGCGGCTAGGGCTGCTGCTGCTCAGCATCATCTTCTTCCTCCGACTCGACCACATGCTCGGGAGGAGGATCTGCTGCCACCTGGGGACTGAGGTCCAGCTCTAAGTCATACTCAACCGCTCAGTCTCCTCCAACAGTCCTAACGTGGTGTCGTGGAATGTTCGGGCCATATTCATGGCTGATGCCGAAGGAGATGATGAGCTGGCCTATGAAGTTACCTCCCAGGAGCGCACGAGGTAGCTTCTGCCTCTTGGTCTTCTAGCGGAAGATGCGAGCAAGCACCCAACCGGGGTGAAGAGGGTAGCTCTCTCGGATGGCTCGGAGAAGCATAAGCTCCTCCTTGAGGATATGGTGGCGATCCTTATCTGGAACATACAAAAGCGATCTACGCCAAACCATATGAATAAATTTAAAGAGTGGGTGAGAGAGGGACTTAACTAAGTCATGGCCCGTGAGGCGATCACTGGGCACTCCCGTCATATGGCTCCAGACCGCGTGGTACTCCTCGTCGTCATCATCGTCGCCCCAGCCGAGGTGATGTCCATGATAGTGCTCGTAGGGGATGCCTAGATGAACAGCAAACTCATCGTAGGTGAGCGTCCTGTACACCCCGCCAAGATAGAAGGAAACCACCTTCTGGCCTTGCCTCCTCTTATGCTCATCCATATCAAAGGTCGCCCAGAACTCCTGAAGGGCGATGTCCGGGAAGTCGACAGCTATGGTGGTCAGCTCTAGGAGGCCGGTCGGTGCTAGGGCGTCATGCACGTTCCGATAGTAGTCCTCGTCATGCTCGCTCAGGGACTCCATGGAAAGAGGGCGTACCTTAGCTCCCTGAATGTGCTCGATCTTCTGGAAGCACTCGAAGTAGAAGTCTGGTAGACGGGCGATAGTGCGATGGTTCCCAGCCCAGCGAGGTAGTGCTGGAGGAGGGCCCTGAAAGGCAGGTGTGACGGGAGCGGGGGCTCTGGAGCTCGAGGCGGCATCAAGTCACGCCTTAGTCCTGCGCTCATAAGTGGTGTTCCTAAAGCCAGAATGAAACCAGATCAGTCAAACTTAAAACCCTACCCCACACTTAGTAGAAAAACTCAATTTCACAAAGAAATGAGGAAAACTAAGTGGGGGTAAGCAAAGCAGAGTAACCGGTAATCATAGACAGTAAAATACATGCTTAGGAACAGCCAGAATCGGATAAGCACAATCAGAGTTCAAATAGTCAAAACGACATTCAGAAAGTCAACATTATAGCATAATGAACCCTAATCATGGCAAGACTATCAAACAGCGGAGAACGACGGTAAAATATGATCTCATATGGCAAACACGATAATCTGAACGAGAATGAACACATACGACAGCCAAACGATAAAAAACAGTTCATGGTCAAACCGACATTTCTCACAAGTCAACATAACAAAGAATCAATCGTATGCAAAGCAACACATGATCAAATGATATGGAAATTAAGCACGATACTCCCTAAGCATGCTAGAACAGTTCAACAAGTTCAGCTAACCTAGTTCACACGAAATCAGTCGGCACGCAAAACGAGGCAAACTGAAAAGTCAACTGACAGTCAACCCCGACGAAATTCAGCAATCAATATGTCAAAAGATTCGTATTGAAAAGTTCTACAACTTACCTTGAAGCCATGGATGCTAAAAACGAACGGTTTGGGAAAAATCGGTGAAAAACTCTGAAAACAAGGGTTTCGGTGAACTGGAGCTGTAGAGCTCCGATTCGAACGTTCTAGGGCTCAAAACGATCGGAAAAGAGAGGGGAGTTGAGCAGCGGCGGTCGGCGACGGCATGAAATGGCAGCGGCGGAGGAAAAGGAATGGGAGGCGGCGGCGATTTTGAAAAACAAAGGGGAGGGGGTAATTTTCGGTGTTGATTCGAAAATGAAAGAAGGAAAGTGGAGAGAGAGAGAGAGGAGGACCGGATTTTAAGTGAAAAAAATTGGCTGATTTTCAAAGGGATTTTCAGCGAAAATAAATGAAAATTTTTGCCGAAAATAAATGTTCAAATGCACTGCCGGTTTTCAAATAGATTTTCGCCAAAAATACAACAAATTTTCGAACCAAAAATATGAAACAGGGGAATGGTTTCGAAAATTCAGAAGGCAATTTCGCCGAAAACAGGGGTGTATTTCGCCAAAAATTTTGAACTACTCGGGTGAAAATATTTTCGCAAATCCGGCCAACTTCAGAAAATCACAGTTAAATCTACAAAAATCGGAACGACCTCAATCAACTTCAGACTGAGTCTATGACACACAGACTCTACACGAAAAATAAGAAAACAAACAAACTGACACTTTTGGCTCCCCCAAACCGACTCTAAAACACTAAGGTTGACACAAAATAAAAACGGACTCCAGCCGTGGGTTGCCTCCCACGAAGCGCTCTTTTATTAACGTCCTTGAACTGGACGATACCTGGACGGTGTTAGGAGACATCCCAACTCAGATTCTCCTTAACGCTCGCGCGAGTTCATGAAGTACAGCTTCGGGGCTTCTCCGATAAGTGTGAATCTCTTCCCGTTTGCGTGTAAGAGTTTGGTACGTCCATCGGGAAGATGATCGATGAACTTGAACGGTCTGAACAGTTCTCTGGAGAGGTCATCCTTCTTGAGTGTTACGATGGAAGGAATGAGGACTGTCAGCTTCATCTTCTTCTTATTCTCCGGCTTGTTATCACCAGAATCGGTGATCGTCAGTACTTCCTTAGGAGATGCTTTCGGCTTCTCCTTCCATACTTGTTCCGGCGCCATTTTTTCGGAACGAATTAGTGGTGCAGCTGGCTCGATGGAAGACGGCGGAACTTTTGGTCTCCAGACCATTTGGGTCTTCGTCTTCTTGTTCTTTCCCCGAGGTCTGCTAGGTTTTGTGCTCGGTGGCTTAGAAGAGGCTTGCAGTTCCTTCTTCTTCTTTGGCGGCTTCTGAACAGAAATTTCTGGCTTCTTCTTAATAACCTGTTCAATACCTGCAGCAACAACTGATCTAGAGACACTGGAAGAAGCATTAGTAACGGAGTTGACCGGAGTCAACTCCACAGTTTCAACAACCAGGCAATGAGGTTCTTCATTCTTAGAGTCATATTTCATGCCATCTTTAAGACGGAAAGTTTTCGTTTCTTTACCAACCCTTAGAGTCAAAGAACCATTTGGAACGTTAATATTCATTCCAGTAGTAGCCATGAAAGGTCGACCTATGAGAATGGTAGAATCATCTGTACTAGTATCCATAATCACATAGTCAGCTAAGAACGTGAACGGACCACATTTAGTAACAACATCTTTTATTTCTCCTCTAGGAGTTTTAAGTCATCTATCAGCAAAGACAAGTTGCATACTAGGCGGTTCAAGTTCTCCTAGGTTCAATTTTTCAAACAGGCTCATAGGCATAACATTAACAGACGCTCCTAGATCAACCAAACAACGCTCAATCTCAACATCGTTAATAACCAAGGGTAAAGTAAAAGAACCAGGATCAGAGCACTTAGCTGGATATGGAGAGGCAGGTTTCTTGATACGAATGTCAGGATATCCTTCTTTATTCCCCTTCATGCCAGTCTCGATCCTTGCATTTGGTAGCAATGCTCTAGGAAAAGGAGGCTTCACGACATACGGTGCAAGAGGAGGATCATCCTCCTTAGGTGCCGGTTTCTGTTCTTCCTCTTCCTCTGGAGTTTCAGCGATCCTGCGTAAGACAGAACAAGCATCAGCAGTTAAGTTTGGAAGTTTTCGAGCGGTTACCATCTTGGCTTGCTCCTTTCTCGGCTTCGGCTCTGTCTGGCTTGGAAGTTGGCCAAATGGTCGACCAGATGCTAGCATGCTCGAGATGTTGTTCACTGCTTGCTCAATTCTTTGTCCGGATGCTATCTGTTCTTGATTGAGAAGAGCTTGAGCCTTGAACTGACTGTCATGATCATCAAGTCTGGTAATGATCTGGCTGAGCTTCTTATCCGGGTCACTAACATTGTTTTCTCTTTGATGCTGCTGCCCTGGATAGGTATTATTAAGATATTGATTCTGGCGATTGCCAGGAGCAGTTCCATAATTACCTGGATTGCGATGCGGCGGCTGGTAGACACCTGCCGGCGGATGGTTAGGTTTCTGATCCTGAGCTGGACCAGCTGGGCGGTTATTCTGGTTCTGGTTATGGTTGGCGCCATTATTGTAGGGAGGTCTTTCTTGATAGTTCCCTTGCTGCCTGAAGTTGCGGTAGCCAGCATAACCATTCTGATTATTAACGAAGCCTTGTTGAATGAAATTTACCTCTTCCACAGACCAGACTTCTGCCTTACCAAAATTCTGACAACGCCCTCCGTTATGCGCGCAAGCTCCACACCATTCGCAATAGAACGGTCCACTACTAAATGCTTTCAAAGGATTGAGAAAGTTCCCCGGCAACGGCGCCAAAAACTTGATGCGGAGATTTAACCTCACAACATACAAGTCATCCCTGAGGGCTCTCTCATAGCTATACTCACAGGTTCATGAGGTCTATTCTTTTGAAATTGGTTTTAGTTTGAAAATGAAATAAAAACATAAAGGAAACTAAGCAAGAAAGCAAAACAAAACGGTGCAAATCAAAGGTAAAGGAGGTTCACTTGGAAAGATAGCTTCATCATGCTCAAGAGGAGTAAATGCACAAACAAACCAAACATGATCGAGGTTGCAATCGAATGACCACGCATTTCACTTCTATAGACTCAGTGCACTCTCGTCGCACTAAATCCCTATCCTAGAACCACTCAACCTAGGCTCTCGCTCTCAAGCTAAGTGACTAAGGATGTCTTAAAGGTGTTTGATGAAATGCCAAGCTACAAAACCCTCTCCTATGACTCTATGACCACTAGGCTAGACACCACACTCTCATGTCAATGTCCTAACACTAAGAGAATCATCAAAAGACTAATCAAAGTTCAATTGAATGAAAAACCTAATGCACACCAAGTGTTCGATAAAATGCACAAGTGAGAAATCATGCAACCATGGTTGAATTGAGATGATCTAATATCTTAGAACACACTCCCTTGAATCCCTAGACCTACAATCCATGTAATCTAAGCACTCTCATGCATTACATCACAAATAATAGACCAATCAAGCCATAGCCATCAATGGAATTAACAACAAGTCATAGAGACCATCTTCTTACAATCCAAGATCAATCATGGCAAACTTGTACAATCAACCTCTATCCTAGCATAACTATCTATCAATCCAAGGAAACCTAGGAAATCAGCCACACATGGCCAAGGGTACAAAAGAGAAAGAAGGAGAGATGGTCACCAAGAGCTCCATGGCAATCCTCTTCTTACAAGCTTCCTCTCCCAAGGTTGTGGGCTTCAATCCAAGCTCCTTACTCCAATTTGCACCAGAAATAGCTAGGGTTGATGTTGGATTGGTGATGGAAGAAGAATGAGAGAAAAGGGAGAGAGTGTTCGGCGAGTGTGTAAAATAATGAGCTCCTTCTAATTTTCTCCCTCCTCCTCCATATATATTGCACCGGAAACCCTTACATTTTCGGCGAAAACTGTGTAACATTTTCGCCGAAAATGCCTTTGTAAACCCTACCGACTGATGCATTCCTTCATAGATTTTTGGCGAAAACTCTGGGAAGTTTTCACCAAAAATATCTTCATAAATCGAACCTCAACCTCCTGTTTAGAGTTTTCGGCCGAGAACTTAGAGTTTTCGGCCGAAAACTTCTTCAGCTTTAAGGTGCATTTTTCCCAAACTTGCATCGGCCATATCTCCTCTGTCCTAGCTCCAATTGACCTCCTGTTTGATCCCACGTGCTCCTTGTCAGCAGTACTACAATGCCAAAACCTGAAAATGCAAGGAAAATAACTCCAGTAGGCATATAATTGGCCTCAAAGTAGCAACCGGGCAACAAAAGGACACTTTGCATAAAACATCCATAAAGGCCTATAAATCATAGCAAAATGAGATCAAACATAGGAAATCCTTAGGCTAATCAAAGGCTTAAAATGCACTAAATAACATCACATCAAATTCCCCTACGACTAAGCTTTGCTTGTCCTCAAGGAAATGAATTAGAAAACATCCAAGTTCACAAATGACAAGATCGGCCCCATTGAGATTCAAGCAATAACAATTCGGCTTAAACTGTTCCACGAACAAACTTAACCTACACATGCAAGAACATCAACCAAACAAGTCTAGACCTCACTATTTTTTGCACACTACAAGTAGTGGTTAATTGGGATACAGAAAAACCGACCACGACAACACCGACTCTAATCAAAAGGACTTGAACTCGGGAAATGGAACGGATAAGGCGGGGGTAGGAGGGTGATGAGTGATCATGATGTGGCTATCGACTCGACTTCATCCGCTTCTAGATCCGCACTTTACAAACTCGGGCGTAGGATCAAGGGCTACATTTGAGAACTCTTTTTTTCTTTTCTTTCCATTTTGATTTTTTTTCTTCTCTTTTTTTCTTACTGCATACTAGTGCTCGATCCAACACTTCACTTAGGTGTTGAACCTGCCTAGCTCACAGCTTTTGCCTTTGCTAGTGCTCAACCCGACACTTCACTTAGGTGCCGAGCTTGCCTAGCTTAGCTTTTCTTTTCTTTTGAACAATTTCTTTCCAAATTAGCCACTTGATCCTTAGCCCCTTACAGCTTCAACACAAGATTTTGAATTGGATTCCATCTAATCTCAAGCCATAATCACGAGGGATCAAAAAGGCGAATAAAACATGGAAAAAGGGGTGAAAATTCTGATTGCCTTCATCATCTTAGACCGGTGTTATCGAGTGGTACAAAAACACGTATCAAACCAATCAACCAACATACAAGAGTGATAAAATCTCTGTTCTGGCCTAGACTCACTTGATATTAGTGCTAACATGCTGGTTATAAGTTCTAAGTGGAACAGTCTAAACGTCATTGTGAAAGCTTGAAGTCAATTAAACACAAAAAGTCAAGAACCGAATGATTCTACAGTAGAGGGAATCGACATTCAATTAAGATCATGCAACTCAACCAAGCAAAACATAGCATTAAATCTCTACCACAAATAATCACACCAAACCTCAAACTCCCCTACGACTAACATGAGCATTGTCCTCAATGATCAAGAGAGAGAGGGTAAGGTGGAACGAAGTTATCGCGTTGGTAGAGAGGAGCATAGGAGGTAATAGAGGTGAAAGAGTTCCATGATGATCCTTGGTGAAGAGTGATCCCAATTGCTTGCCAAACCTTATTCAAAAAGCTAAAACAACACAAAAACCTCAAAGAACAATTAAAAGCAAAAAATTAAAGATAACATGGGGTGCCTCCCAAGAAGCGCTTGGTTACCGTCTTAAGCTCGACGATACCTATGTTAGGGTGCCCAACTTAGTACCTCTTTGATGTCAAGTAGCTTCTTCCATGATGAGAGTTGAGCTCCAAGTAGCAATAGAAGCAAATGGTAGAATGACCAATGAGCTAAGCTTGAGTTCCAATTGTTACCTTGCCAAAGCCTTCTACCATTGAGCTTAGGAGTTTGAGGAAGAATGTATGGAAGGGGGATGCCATCGAGCTCCGTCGTCTCCATGTTGGTGATACCACTCAATGAGTTTTCCGGTTCAAGTAGAGGTGGCTCCACTTCCACGGTTACCTTAGGAGGGGTAGAGATGCATGTCTCCTTGGGTTCTTGGCACAAATACTTCATGATCAAGCAAGAAGATTGAAGAGCACTAACAATCTTTGGTGGGGCCACAATAGGGTGGTGTTGTTCACTTTCGTGCTCCACTCTCGGTGCCACCTCTTCTTGAAGCTCCCCAAGTCATCTCTCACCTTCTCTAAAGGGTAATCATCCTCAAATCTCCTCGATTCTTCTATCCTCACATCATCGTTACTTGGTGTGTCCTCGGGTAGAACATGTTCCTCAATCTCCTCCACTACCAATTCTTCTTCCTTGTCAACCTCCTCGGATTCACAAGTATCATCTTCATCATCATAAACTTACTCCAAATGATTGGGATGTTGTTCATTCTCAAGAATCTTCGTGATGAGCTCTATGCTTTGGGATAAACGGTTAACTCGGTGTGCATTATCCTCCGCAATTCGTAACATCTCTAGCATGAAAGGAGGTGGAAGAGGTTTCTCATGGCTCATGAACTCTTCTTGGGGAAACTCACCTTCTTCTTCTTCCATGACTAGCACTTCCAGTTCAAAGGTGTCGGAGATGAGCTTCACACTTTGAGTTAAATGATCCAACCGAGCCGCATTATCTTCCGCCATTTGCAACATCTCCTCAATTGTGGAGGAAGGTGGAGAATGTTGTTCATCCTCTAGAGCTTCCTTGATGAGCGTCACGCTTTGAGCTAGGCAATTAAGTTGGTTCGCATTGTCTTGCGCAATCTTCAAAGCTTCCTCAAGCGTGGGAAGAGGTGGAGAAGGTTCCTCATAGCTTACAAACTCCTCTCGAGGACGCTCGCTTTCTCTAACCATCTTAAAGAGCTCTTCTAGCATGGAGGGCGAGGGAGAATGTTGTTCATGACTTGTGAATTCCTCTTGATAATACAATGGCAAGACTTGATGGTAGGGTGGAGATGGATAGGGACATTGCTCATTCCACATGGGTGTTGAAGCTTGTTGTTCTTAATCCCACCACTGGCTATCTCCCTCATAAGTTCCTTGGTAGTAGGTGGATGAAGTAGGATGACCGTAGTATGGGTTAGGAGATGGATTCCACCCTTGATAGGTATCATAACCATTACCTCCATTCCACGAGTTCATCTTACTTGCAACCTTGCTCCCATGAATTAGATAGGTGGAGAAGGGGCCTACAAACACGCACAACAAACACAACCAAGTAGTACAACAATGCGGGATAACAACACCACAAAAAGAAATAACAAAGAAGCAAAACTAAAACGGAAGGATGTGAATAGAACGGTCCACTACTAAATGCTTTCAAAGGATTGAGAAAGTTCCTCGGCAACGGCGCCAAAAACTTGATGCGCGAGATTTAACCTCACAACATACAAGGTAGTATTCCACGAGGGCTCTCTCAATAGCTAATACTCACACGGTTCATAGACGGTCTATTCTTTTGAAATTGGTTTTAGTTTGAAAATGAAATAAAAACATAAAGGAAACTAAGCAAGAAAGCAAAACAAAACGGTGCAAATTAAAGGTAAAGGAGGTTCACTTGGAAAGATAGCTTCATCATGCTCAAGAGGAGTAAATGCACAAACAAAACAAACATGATCAAGGTTGCAATCGAATGACCACGCATTTCACTTCTATAGACTCAATGCACTCTCATCGCACTAAATCCCTATCCTAGAACCACTCAACCTAGGCTCTCGCTCTCAAACTAAGTGACTAAGGATGCATTAAAGGTGTTTGATGAAATGCCAAGCTAAAAACCCTCTCCTATGACTCTATGACCACTAGGCTAGACACCACACTCTCATGTCAATGTCCTAACACTAAGAGAATCATCAAAAGACTAATCAAAGTTCAATTGAATGAAAAACCTAATGCACACCAAGTGTTCGATAAAATGCACAAGTGAGAAATCATGCAACCATGGTTGAATTGAGATGATCTAATATCTTAGAACACACTCCCTTGAATCCCTAGACCTACAATCCATGTAATCTAAGCACTCTCATGCATTACATCACAAATAATAGACCAATCAAGCCATAGCCATCAATGGAATTAACAACAAGTCATAGAGACCATCTTCTTACAATCCAAGATCAATCATGGCAAACTTGTACAATCAACCTCTATCCTAGCATAACTATCTATCAATCCAAGGAAACCTAGGAAATCAGCCACACATGGCCAAGGGTCAAAAGAGAAAGAAGGAGAGATGGTCACCAAGAGCTCCATGGCAATCCTCTTCTTGCAAGCTCCTCTCCCCAAGGTTGTGGGCTTCAATCCAAGCTCCTTACTCCAATTTGCACCAGAAATAGCTAGGGTTGATGTTGGATTGGTGATGGAAGAAGAATGAGAGAAAAGGGAGAGAGTGTTCGGCGAGTGTGTAATATAATGAGCTCATTGATGACACTCGATTTGACGTGATTATCAGCCTCATTTAAGCGACATTTCTTTGCTTAAGACATGGTTTTTAGGGTAGAATAACGAATATTCAATCGATTGCCCTATCTCGTGCCATTTGTGTTACCTTGGCCCGTTTCGGGTCTATTTGATGGTTTTCTAGTGTTTTTATGTTAGCACAGGTTTTTGCTGTCAAATAAGTAACCAAGGACGAGTCTAAGGCATTGGAACCTCGAGGATTGCACCGGAACCGATCAAAGGAGCCATTCAAGTTCAAACAAATTCCTGCCCGGTTTATACATATATTTTCGGCGAAAGTACCCTTGGGTTTTCGCCGAAAATGGAAGAAGAATTCACTGACCCGATTGAGAGTAAGTTTTCGGCGAAAATACATTACTGTATTCGGCGAAAACTCCAAGCAAAACCAACCGGAAGAAACAGACGGATGAAGCTCCATTTAAACAGATGTTTTCGCCGAAAATATCCTTAGATTTTTGGTGAAAATTCCAAGGGAAATTAAGAAATTGTCGGGTCAGTATAAGTAATCGGCGGCTAATATAGGAGGACAGACTTTTATCACTTACAACTTACGAAGGACACAACAGAGAGGGGAGACAGGGCGAGTAGATAGAGTTCAAAGAGCCAGGAACGGATCGTGACGCCATCCATCCATCTCAGAGAACCAGTGCTAGGAGTTGAAGATCCAGCAGATTGAGGCTGCCAGGAAACATCGAAATTAGGTTTTACAGTTCTTCTCTGTCTTCCTACCTGAGATGTATTCTTCGTTAGTCTTCGATTCTTCTGTATTGAATATGAGTAGCTAAACTTGTGTAGCTTAGATTAGATGAACCCAAAGTGCCCAGGGCTTAAAGCAGTCACAGATCGGTGGTGATTAGATTCGAAATTCATTCAGTTTCATCTTTCATGTTTGATTTGTTCTTCGTTTTCTGTGTTTCTTGTCTGGTTTGGCCACCTAGATTAGATTCTTGTTAAGCTAAGGATAAAAGCGAACGCTCGCCTTACTTTAAAACACCAAATCAAACAGTCAACCTTATAATTGGAGTGTGCCTTTCGTAGGAACTGATTAGGGTTGATCCATTGCTGAGTAACTCATTAATCACTAGAATTTGCACCAGTTAAGTTAAGTCGTTGCGAGAGGCGACCGTACCCGGGCGGTTAATTAATCGTGGTAGCTAGATCGGATAGAGCGAACGTTCACCAGTCTTAAACCTAAGGGTCAGGAGTTATGATGGTGTCTGTGAACTGAATGAACTAGAATCGAAAATCGCTGGTCTGTTGACTGTTGCTGCTCTGGTAATCTAAGGGGAATTCGAAGTCTAAGCATGTCTGTCATCTTTCTCGTCAATCAATCAATCTTTACTTTTCTTCGTTTTAATTTCATTTCAATTTATCTTTGCAACTTTTAGAATAGAAGTCGTGGAACTCACACCACGCACCACGTGTTTAACCTTGGATTAAAACTGTCAACACCTTTGAGTAAGGAAGTAGAGGAAACCCCTGGAATACGATCTACCCTAGCTTCACAGCTTGGTAGTTATTTGATTGCCCGCTATCCTGCAGCTCATCAAATTGGCGCCGTTGCCGGGGATTCTTCTATTTCGTTGAAAGAAGAGTTGGCATTTTAATTCTTCTACCCTTTCCATCTTTCAATTTTCCATTACACTTCGATTTTACACCGGTTGTGTTTTGTTTTTGTCTCTTGCAGATCATAGCAGGTACAAAAGCAGATCACTTCCATTCCATCTTCCTTTACCGCAATGGCTACTTTCAAAAGTGTTGCAGACTATAGTAAGCCGCGTGTATCCAATCTTCGATCACCCATCACCGTGCTTTCTAATGACAATGATCCTGACTATGAGATTCAGATTCCTCTCCTGGAGCTAATCTCCAGGGACATACAATTGGAGGGAAGACCAGATGATAACCCCTGCACACACATAACCAACTTTTTGGCTGTCTGCGACACCTCCAAGTCTGGGAATCTCAACAAGAATGTGCTATATCTCCGAGCTTTCCCATTTTCTCTCAGAGGTGCAGCTAAACAATGGCTTAGCAGCAAACCGCCAGGTCACTACACTGACTGGGAGGCATTAGCTCAAGATTTTGTTAAGGAATACTTTCCTCCTGGAAGAACAACTGCTTATAAAGACCGCATTTCCAGATTCACTCAGAGAGAGGATCCAAGCCTGTATGACACTTGGAATGAATTCCAATCTCTTCTCTTCGACTGCCCTCACCATGGGTATGAACAAAGATAGCTGGCTGAATTCTTTGCTCGTGGTATGCGCAAAGAATCTGCAAACTGGGTCAACACCCTAGCTGGCGGAGATTGCACCGCTCTCACTCCTCAGGATGCTCTTCTGCATTTTGCTGACTGTGCTTCAAAATCTAGAAACTGGGAGAGGCAAATAGAAGGAACCAAGAGTCAGAGCTAGAGTCAGATAAGTGTTGCAGAGCAGATCAAGGCAGAAGTTCAGAAGCATCTACAAGCAGCTGGTATTCCCCTCGAATCTCCGTCAACTACCATCTTTTCGGTTGACTGTGGATGGTGTGGATCCTGTGCTCACAATGGTGGAAGCTGCCTCAATTTCGGTACAGCAGAAGTCTGGTCTACGGAAGAGATAAACTTCATTGATCAAGGCTTCACCAACAATCAGAAAGGCTACGCCGGTTACAGAAATTATGTGCCACGGAAGCAGAGCAACCAGTAGTAGATCCTTATTATAGACCTTCGGGATTCGTTGGAGGACAACACCAGTTTCAGGCAAAGCCGTACTACAATAGGGACATAGACTATGAGAGGAATTTTGATCAGATCATGAGCCGACTTGACGACCATGACATTCAGTTAAAAGCTCAAGCGACACTTAATCAAGGACAAAGAGCTCAAAGTCAAAGAATAGAGGACGCTATAAGCACCATGGCTAAACTTTTTACTAGCAACCCCCTCCTTAATCCAGAAGCTTTTCAAGCAGATTCCGATACAAGGAGCGAACACGCTCAAGCTATTACCACAAGGAGCGGCAAACAAACAACTGATCCAAAAGTTCTGGAACCTGACATGATACCAGATACTAGTGCTGCCTTAGATATGCCAGAAATAGAAGATATCACAGAAGAGGAAGAAGAAGCACCTGCTGCTCCTCCTCCGCCGCCCAAGACAGCTCCTGAACCCGTCTTGGCACCGTATGTACCTAGGATCCCTTTTCCAAAAGCTGCAAGGAGCAAAGCCAAGGATCATGACACTCAGTATAAGAAATGGTATAATGTTCTTAAGACTGCAGAAATCAAGATACCAGTGACAGAAGCTGTAGAGATTATACCACCACTTGGGAAGTTCATAAAGACCTAGTGAAGAAAGTGAAGAGTGGAGAGGTGTACTCTGTTACGCTCACTAATGAATGCGCTTCTATTCTCGGTGCGCCATCTCCCATGTGACAGCCGTCACCACCCCAGCTAAGTGTTCTGATCCGAGTTCTTTTACATTACCGTGCGTTATTAATGGCATTCAAATTGATCGCAGTCTGGTTGATTCTGGTGCCTCTATTAATGTTATGCCTGTTTGTCTATATGAAAAGCTGAATCTAGGGCAATTAAAACCGATTACTCTGCATCTCGTTTTAGCCGATAGGTCTGTCAAACGACCCAGAGGTATAATAGAAGATGTAACTGTTTGATGTGGTCCGTTTACTATAATTGCAGATTTTGTTGTTCTAGATACTCGTGAGTTAGACGGAACACTCATCCTAGGTTGACCTTTCTTAGCAACTGCTGGTGTGAATATAAACTGCAAACAAGGCCTGTTAACTTTAAGTGTAGGTCAAGAGAGTGTTGCATTCTGCATTAAAGATAGCATGAGATATTCTATTGCTCAAGATGATAAATGTTATGTTGTTGACCCCTTAGAGTTGGCCTTGGCCTACTCCTTTACTAATGCTTTATCTAGTGATCCGCTAGAGTTGTGTTTGATTTCAGGGATTGATAATGCGTTAGAAGACCCAGAGCAGTGCTTATGACAAGATGAGCTAGATGAACAAAAGGCGACATTCACACCCATCACTGCGCCTACCCATATTGAGCCAGCGTCGAGTCGGATTACTACTTCATATGAGAATTCGCCAGAACTCACTCTGAAGGAGTTGCCTGACCACTTAGAATACGCATTTCTGGGAAAGGACTGCCAGTTACCTGTCATCATCAATGCGAATCTATCGCCGGAGCAGAAAGGGCAACTGATCGGGCTACTCAAGAAGCACGTCCGAGCTATTGCCTGGCAGTTAGCAGACGTCATAGGCATCTCTGAAACCTTTTGCAAACAACGGATAGTCGTTGATGAGGAATTCAAACCAGTCAGACAACCGCAACGCCGACTTAACCCTCTGATGCAGGAAGTTGTAAAGAAAGAAGTACTGATGCCGGTATCATCTATCCTATTGCCGACAGTCCTTGGGTCAGTCCGACTCAAGTCGTTCCGAAGAAAGGAGGAATTACAGTCATCCCTAATCCAAAGGGTGAGCTCATTCCTACCCGAACAGTTACCGGATGGAGAGTCTGTATCGATTATCGACGATTAAATGATGCCACCAAGAAGGATCACTTTCCACTGCCGTTCATTGATCAGATGCTTGAACGATTGGCTGGTCATGAATACTACTGCTTCTTGGACGGGATGTCCGGTTACTTTCAGATCCCCATCGAGCTTGCTGATCAAGAGAAGACGACCTTCACATGCCCGTTCGGTACGTTTGCTTATCGTCGTATTCCATTTGGTTTATGTAACGCACCTGCTACCTTTCAGAGATGCATGCTTGCAATATTTGGAGATCTGGTAGAGAATGTGGTGGAGGTGTTCATGGATGACTTCTCCGTCTATGGAGATTCATTTTCCAAGTGTCTGGCTAATCTGGACAAGGTGCTGGCTCGTTGTGAGGAGATCAACCTAGCTCTTAGCTGGGAGAAATGTCATTTCATGGTTACAGAAGGCATTGTTTTAGGCCACAGGATATCTAAGACCGGTATAGAAGTCGACCGTGCCAAGCTTGAGACCATTGCCAGCCTACCACCGCCGACCTCAGTCAAGACAGTTCAAAGTTTTCTCGGTCATGCTGGATTCTACCAGAGATTCATCAGAGAT
Organism: Linum lewisii; assembly: GCA_034768395.1. Taxonomy (NCBI): domain Eukaryota; kingdom Viridiplantae; phylum Streptophyta; class Magnoliopsida; order Malpighiales; family Linaceae; genus Linum; species Linum lewisii. The sequence goes on along the minus strand of CM068301.1, from coordinate 32,765,197 downwards.
TTCTCCAAGATCACCCTTCCAATGATGAAGCTCCTTGAGAAAGATGTTCCTTTCGTCTTTGACAAAGCCTGTCTTGAAGCTTTTGAGACTCTGAAGACTCAACTTACCACCGCACCGATTCTTACAGCACCAGATTGGAATCTTCCATTCGAGATAATGTGCAATGCTAGTGATTTCGCCGTTGGCGCAGTTTTTGGTCAGAGAAAGGAGAAGAGATTTCATCCTATCTACTTTGCGAGCAAGTCACTCAATGATGCTCAGAGGAACTACACTACTACGGAGAAAGAGCTTCTGGCTATCGTTTTCTCCTTTGATAAGTTTAGACAATATCTGGTTCTTTCACATACCATTGTCTACACAGATCATGCCGCTCTGCGCCATCTATTAGCCAAGCAGGATTCAAAGCCACGTCTCATCCGGTGGATCCTTCTACTCCAAGAGTTCGACATAGAAATTAAAGACAAGAAGGGAGCTGAGAACTTAGCAGCGGATCATCTTTCTCGATTGGAGGAATCACAAACAGGTAAGTCTACTACCCCTATTAATGATTCTTTCCCTGACGAGTTGTTGCGTGTTGAAACATATGAACAGGTTAACAACATAGCTATCGAGCCCTGGGCGATTCTTCACGCTCAAGATCTGAGTAATGCTGCCGACTCAGAGGAACCATGGTATGCAACCCTGGCTAATTACCTCTCTCATGGCATTGTACCTCCTGAACTGGATTACAATGCACACAAGAAGCTCTTTAAAGAAGCCAAGTCATACTTCTGGGATGAGCCTTACTTATACCGCATCAGTCTTGACAGAATGATCCGGAGATGTGTCACTTACACTGAAGTAGCTGACATCATTCGTAAATGCCATGAAGGACAGTTTGGAGGACACTTCGGAGGCAACCGCACTGCGAGGAAGGTACTCGAAACAGGTTTCTACTGCCCTCGATCTTTAGTGATTGCGATGTTTTTACTCGACGTTGTGATGCGTGCCAGCGATCAGGTAACATCTCAAACCGTAATGAGATGCCCCAAATTGTTTCTTTAACTATTGAAATTTTTGATGTTTGGGGAATCGATTTTATGGGTTCGTTCACGCCCTCCAACGGAAACAAGTACATTCTTGTAGCCGTTGATTACGTTTCTAATTGGGCTGAGGCTGAAGCTTTACCCACTAATGATTCTAGAGTGGTGGGTTGGTTCCTTACCCGTCTTTTTCATGCGTTTCGGTTCACCTCGCTTCATCATAAGCGATAGGGGCACCCACTTCCACGGGCAAGTCGACCGGGTGTGCAAACGCTTTGGCGTCACCCACCGAATGTCCACGGCTTACCATCCTCAAGCGAATGGTCAGGCGGAAGTGACGAACCGTGAGCTCAAGCGGATTCTTGATAGGACAGTTGGCCGGTCTCGCAAGGACTGGTCATCTAAGCTCAATGACGCCTTATGGGCGTATCGAACTGCCTATAAGACTCCCATCGGTACCTCACCGTATCAGCTGGTCTATGGCAAGTCATGTCATTTACCAGTTGAGCTTGAGCACAAGGCATTCTGGGCTAATAAAGAGTTGAACATGAGCTATGCAGTAGTAGGTAACAACCGCCATAACCAGATCGCGGAGTTTGAGGAGCACCGACTTCATGCATACGAGAGCACGAAGTTATACAAAGAGCGCACGAAGAAAATTCATGACTCTCAGCTGAAGACCATCAAGCAGTTCTATCCCGGAGAAGAAGTACTCTTATATAACTCTCGATTGAAGCTCTTCCCGGGTAAGTTGAAATCCCGATGGTCTGGCCCTTATACCGTGGTCCGACAGACACCCTTAGGTAGCGTCTACATTAAATTACACGATCAAGAGCCGTTTGTGGTCAACGGGCATAGGCTTAAGAAGTATCTGCAAGGGTTAGCTGTCTCTTCCATAGACGTGCACTACCTTGTTTTGGAATCCTGACACAAATCCAGGTATCGTCTGGCTCACGGACGTTAAACAAGAGCGCTTCGTGGGAGGCAACCCACGACTGGAGTCAGTAACTTTTTGCTTTGCGTCGTCTTTGTTTTAAAGCCCCCTTAAAAAAAAACTACTGCCGACCATTTTCAAGTAAATTTTCGGTAGCCGCCGCCCCTTGCCCACCGATCAGTAGCCGCCGCCATCTCCCAAGCCGCCGCCTCAATCAACAGTAACCACCGCCCGTCTTCCTCCCCCTAGCCCCTGTTTCAAAACCCAAGAATCGGAGTTCTTGCAGCCCCGGTTTCGGCCGACCTAGCTTTCAAGTTTTTCTTCGATTCCTCGGATTTCCAATCGTTTTCTCGAATCATGTCTTTACGGTTAGTTGTTCAGCCCTTCATTTTGAATCTTTTGGTTTTTTGACTTTCGATTTTCGGCACGATTGACTTGGGTTGTCTCTTGGTTCTCCCTTATTTTTCATGATTGCTTTGTCGGTATCACTTGGCTAGGTTCTGGTATTGTTTTGGCCTTTTCAGAATCGTGATTTGTTGTCTGTGAGATCGTGTTAACGAATCATTCCATTCCTCATGCTTGCTGAATGAATTGACTGTTCTTTATTGCTTTATCTTGATTCAATGATCTCTCGGCCATTTTGTTTACCCCACCTTGTCAGTTTAAGTGTGGGGTAAGATTCTTGTCATCTGATGCTGGTCTTCTCCGAGTTATGTTTTACAGGGATCCCAAACGTTTTAAGACTACCAGTGCAGATAGAGTGCAGCGATCCTCTGCTCGTCAGAGTCGAACACCATACCGCCGACCACTAGCCCCAACCGCACAGACATCGACGACTGTGGCCATCATCCCCGAGGATGCACCGACCCCTGCGACTCCTATCTCCTCTATTCCTACACCTGCCAATGGGTCCGTGCACCCCTTCATCGCAGCCCTGGAACCCCACCAGTTTGAGGTTTTTCAGAAGATCAAAGCCATTCCTCCAGCTAAAGTGGCAGTTCTCTCTCTAGACAGTCTCAAGGCGCACAATCCGGCTTGGCACTCGACCGTCGACACCGTCCTTAATAAAGCCGGTTTACTTGTGCTGACTGCACATGGCTCCCCTTACCCGCTTGTCGCTCTCCAAGAGTTCTGGAGTTCATTCCGGCGCCTCACCCCGAAGCCCATTCGTGGGCAGAAATTCATCTCCTTTCGCCTCGGTGGTGTTCTCCATGAGAAGTCCATCCACGAGTTCGGCCTCTTGCTGGACCCGCACGTCGACGTCGATACAACATCATTTGGCTTCGCGGACACATACTCCATCACGAGTGTCCCTTACCAAGACGTGTGGAGATGGGCTACCTGCGGAGTTGAGCCCTCACCCATCGTACACCCCACGGTCGGTGACATCATTCACCCTATTGTTAAATTCTTTCATTATGTTTGGGTGCAATCTTTGTGTTATTGCAGCAAGACGAGCTGTCACCACGTTTCTTTGGAGGAGCTCATATTATTCCGCGCTTTAGAGGAAGATGCCAACATGCATCCCGGTTGGTGGCTTGCTCGATTCTTTCACAAGCGCACTACCACCAAGAAGCTTCCTTCTGAGCTTCCAGGGGGGCCTTTCATTTCACTTCTAATCGACAACCTCCAGCTCGGTGACAAATGGGGCCCCGATATCCCTTGTATCCCGATTGAGCATATAGGTGCTGACCTGGCCATAGCAAGGGGCATCGATGATGACACTCGATTTGACGTGATTATCAGCCTCATTTAAGCGACATTTCTTTGCTTAAGACATGGTTTTTAGGGTAGAATAACGAATATTCAATCGATTGCCCTATCTCGTGCCATTTGTGTTACCTTGTCCCGTTTTGGGTCTATTTGATGGTTTTCTAGTGTTTTCATGTTAGCACAGGTTTTTGTCATCAAATAAAGTAGCCATGGACGTGTCTAAAGCATTGGAACATCAAGGAACTGAACCAGAATCGATCAAAGGAGCCAATTAAGTTCAAGCAATCTCCTGCCCATTTACTAAGAAGATTTCGCCGAAAATACCTTGTTATTTTCGGTGAAAATACTAGTGCAAATCGACTGATGCCACTTAAAGGATGGTTTCGGCGAAAACAATATTTTTTCGGACCGAGAACTTATTCGGCGAAAAGGACAGAAGAATTCAACCGAAGGGGCCGTGCATTTTAACAAGGATTTTCGCCGAAAATGCCTTGTTATTTTCGGCGAAAATATTAGGCTGATTCGGCCAATTTAGGGTTAAGTATTTATACTTAACCCGGCGGCCCAAAGAAAGGGGAGATCATAATTAATCATAATACAACTTTTCGAGATCAGAATTCAGAGAATCCTCTCAAGTTCTGGAGCGAAGAGTTGGAGTTCGAAGAGTCGGATAGAGATCGTGACGCCATCCCTTCCATCTCGGAGAACTGGAGCTAGGAGTGTAATCTACCGAAGATCGAAGTCGGTCAGAGTCGTCTAAATTAGGTTTTTCAGATTCTTTTCTGTTCTTCCTTTGAATGATGAACTCTTTCTTTGTATTTGTTTCTTTTGTAATGATCATGAGTGGCTAAACTCGTTAGAGCTTAGACTAGATGAACCCTAAGTGACCCAGAGTGGCTAAACTCGTTTAAAGCGGTCACGGATTGGCGGTGATTAGATTCAAAATTCAATCAGTTCTTTTTCATGTTTGATTTGTTCTTCATTGTTCATGTTTCTTGTCTGGATTGATCACCTAGATTAGATTCTTGTTAAGCTAAGGATAGAAGCGAACACTAGCCTTACTTTAGAACATCAAATTGAACAATTAACCTTATAATTGGAGCGTGCCTTTCGTAGGAACCGGTTAGGGTTAATTCACTGCAAGAGTAACTCATTAATCATTAGTAATTACACCAATTAATTAAGTCGTTGCGAGAGGCGATCGTACCCGGGCGGCTAGTTAATCTTGGTAGTTAGAACAGATAGAGCGAACGTTCGCCGGTCTTAAACCTAAGGGTAAGGAGTTATGGTGGTGTCTTAGTAATTGATTGAATGAGAATCGAAATCCTCTGATCTGTTGATTGCCAATGCTCTGGGGAACGAAGGGGGATTCAAAGTCTAAGTTCATCTGTCATCCTTGTTTTCAAACCCTACTTTCCAATCTGCTTTAGTTTAATTTGTTTTAATTTCTCTGCATTTCTTAGAGATAGAAGTCGTGGAACTCACACCACGCACAACGTGTTTGCCTTCGAGTATTTTGCTAGTTCTGAAGTAACCAATCATAAGAGACCCTCGGAATACGATCTGCTATAGATTTTTCTTAGCATTAGTAGTTTATTTGTGTGAACGCATAACAACGATTGCGGCCTCACCAAATTGGTCGATCATCTTCCCGATGGACGTACCAAGCTTTTACATGCAAACGGGAAGAGATTCACGCTTACCGGAGAAGTCCCGAAGCTGTACTTCATGAACTCCGACGCGAGCGTTAAGGAGAATCTAAGTTGGGATGTCTCCTAATATCGTCCAGGTATCGTCCAGCTCAAGGACGTTAATAAAAGAGCGCTTCGTGGGAGGAAACCCACGGCTGGAGTCTATTTTAATTTCTTGTCGAACTTGGTATTTTAGAGTCAGTTCGAGGGAGCCAAAAGTGTCAGTTTGTTTGATTTATTATTTTTCGTGTAGAGTCTGTGTGTCATAGAGTCAGTCGCAAGTTGATTGAGGTCTTTCCAATTTTTGTGGATTTAGCTGTGATTTTCTGAAGTTGGCTGGATTTGCGAAAATATCTTCAACCCGAACAGTTCAAAATTTTCGGCGAAACTAAAACCCCATTTTTGGTGAAATCGCCTCCTAGTTTTCACTGATTCTCTCTGTTCAATGTTTTCAGTCCGAAATGTATAACGTTTTCGGCGAAATTGTTTTTGAAAACCAAGCAGTGATTTGAACTAATATTTTCGGCGAAAAAGAGCTCTTATTTTCGCCGAAAACTCTTTTGGAAATCTGGCAGTGCATTTGAACTAATATTTTCGGCGAAAACACCCTTTTATTTTCGCCAAAAACTCTTTTGAAAATCAGAAATCCTCCACTTTAAAATCCGGATTTACTTCCTCTCTCTCCTTCACTCGTTTTCGTTCAAACAAACCCGAAAACCCCCTCATCTTTTAAAAAAATCGCCGACCACCACCCACTCTTTCAAACCGCCGCCGCCGCCGTTTCCCGCCGTCGATCGGCGGTATGAGGCACAGATGGCGTGACAACGCCAGCTCGGCGAATTTCTCCACTTTCCACCTCCCGGTTCATCGGACCAGCAGTGATCGGGTTGTATTCCTTTTCTGGTGTCTTCTTTTTATTTATTCTTTTCAGATTTTGGTCCAACTTTTTTCTGTGTGGATCCGGGACACTTGTCCCGGTTTCCTTTTTATGTTTCATTTGTTTTTGTTTTGTAGGCAGTAAGGTGATTCCCTTTGCTTCGCTTGGGTAGATTCCCTCCGCTCCGAGGATCCGTGCTCATCCACTACGCCAATCATCTCGATCCAGATTCTTCTACTTCACTCTGAACTCTAGTCCCTTCACTGTGAGGACACAGTCTGATTTAAGTGTGGGGTAGGATGCTAGAGAACCTTGCATGAACTTGATTGCCCTTAATTGCATTATTTGTGTGCCTCGTGATCCCATTCCAGTCTCTCTAGCATTAGAATGGCTCAGTTCTTGATTTTTGATGTTAAGTTGTTGTTCAAACTTTCATAATGATGCTTAGACTGCTTAACCTAGAACTTGAGAACCAACTTGTATACTTTGATGCTAAATTGTCTGGTCACAAGAGAATTTTAAAATCACACTTGTAGTTTGTAGCCTTGATTGCATGATAATGACCGAATCCGACTAGCAAACCAACTGTGAGCTTTTGATCCATTGCACATAACTTGCAATTTTAATTCTTTCTGAGTGGTTTTCTGTTTACTTGAATGAGTTAGAATTTGCATGAGACCTACTCGAGACCACACGATGACACGAGTTCTAGAAGGATAGGGGCACCTAGATTCAGCTACTAAGCCAGATAGCCTACCAAACGATAAAATCCACTAGGTTTAGTCCCTTGAGCTTGGCCAGTTCTTTCGGTTCGATAATACATTACATCCATTTCCATTCTTTCATTCCCCGTTGATCCCCTGTGGTTGTAGTTCTAGATTGACCTACCGGAAGTCGGTTTGTGGTAACCTGCCTATAGCCATTAAACAGGTGGTCTTAGCTAATATGTCCAGACATGTAAACCCCTCTAGCAACTAAAAGAAAAATCGGCACAAAAGAAAAAAGTAAGTAAAAGAAAGAAAAGGAGAAAAATTTCAAAAAAATGAAGAAAAGAAAGTCAGAAAAAGTTCAAAGTTTAGTTCAAATAAAAAGTTCTTCTCCCTACAAATGGAAGAACGAAGTCAAAAGAAAAGTTCAAAAGAAAGTAAAGAAAAAATCATGTAAAGAAAAAGAATAAGTGCTAGGTTGCTTGAGGGTATCATAGGACGAGCGTTCATTATTCCACCCGTGTTTGGTTAGACGGTAGGAAGCCATAGATTAGATTCAAGGGAAGTTTGTCGAAAGCTACACCGCACAAAGCCATCATCATTCATTCCCATCATCCATCTCATTATAAACCCGAGTAGTGTAGTATTCATTACGGTCCTAGCAGGGAAGTCCTTCTTGACTAGATACTCGTGTTGTCATAGTGGTGGAGATGTGATCGAAATGCAAACCTATGACAGAATTCGGTAACAGAAAATGCTCGAGAGCAGAAACAAGTCCTTAAACACAGAGAGTGAGAGTTCCCATTGTACTATATATACCCTGTGTGAGGAGTCTGGTCGGTCAGGTCAAATTCGTGCATAATTGGTTGCTAATTACTTGTCGTGTGTAGTTTATTAGTGAGACCATGTAGTTTGGCTGATCTGTATGCATGTTAGGTTTCTTGTTCTAGGATCGATCTGTCTAATAATTCATTGTGTTTGATTGAGCTCCAATTTAATCGATCTTATCATTTATGAACATGAGCGTTTCTATTCAGTTTGCTTGAGGACAAGCAAAAGCTTAAGTGTGGGGTATTTGATGACACTCGATTTGACATGATTATCAGCCTCATTTAAGCGACATTTCTTTGCTTAAGACATGGTTTTTAGGGTAGAATAACGAATATTCAATCGATTGCCCTATCTCGTGCCATTTGTGTTACCTTGGCCCGTTTCGGGTCTATTTGATGGTTTTCTAGTGTTTTCATGTTAGCACAGGTTTTTGCCGTCAAATAAAGTAGCCATGGACGTGTCTAAAGCATTGGAACATCGAGGAACTGAACCGGAATCGATCAAAGGAGCCAATTAAGTTCAAGCAATCTCCTGCCCGTTTACAAAGAAGATTTCGCCGAAAATACCTTGTTATTTTCGGTGAAAATACTAGTGCAAATCGACTGATGCCACTTAAAGGATGGTTTCGGCGAAAACAATATGTTTTCGGACCGAGAACTTATTCGGCGAAAAGGACAGAAGAATTCAACCGAAGGGGCCGTGCATTTTAACAAGGATTTTCGCCGAAAATACCTTGTTATTTTCGGCGAAAATATTAGGCTATTCGGCCAATTTAGGGTTAAGTATTTATACTTAACCCGGCGGCCCAAAGAAAGGGGAGATCATAATTAATCATAATACAACTTTTCGAGATCAGAATTCAGAGAATCCTCTCAAGTTCTGGAGCCAAGAGTTGGAGTTCGAAGAGTCGGATAGAGATCGTGACGCCATCCCTTCCATCTCGGAGAACCGGAGCTAGGAGTGTAATCTACCGAAGATCGAAGTTTGTCAGAGTCGTCTAAATTAGGTTTTTCAGATTCTTTTCTGTTCTTCCTTTGAATGATGAACTCTTTCTTTGTCTTTGTTTCTTTTGTAATGATCATGAGTGGCTAAACTCGTTAGAGCTTAGACTAGATGAACCCTAAGTGACCCAGGGCTTTAAAGCGGTCACGGATCGGCGGTGATTAGATTCGAAATTCAAGCAGTTCTTTTTCATGTTTGATTTGTTCTTCATTGTTCATGTTTCTTGTCTAGATTGATCACCTAGATTAGATTCTTGTTAAGCTAAGGATAGAAGTGAACGCTCGCCTTACTTTAGAACATCAAATTGAACAATTAACCTTAGAATTGGAGCGTGCCTTTTGTAGGAATCGGTTAGGGTTAATTCACTGCAAGAGTAACTCATTAATCATTAGTAATTACACCAATTAATTAAGTCGTTGCGAGAGGCGACCGTACCCGGGCGGCTAGTTAATCTTGGTAGTTAGAATGGATAGAGCGAACGTTCGCCGGTCTTAAACCTAAGGGTAAGGAGTTATGGTGGTGTCTTAGTAATTGATTGAATGAGAATCGAAATCCGTTGATCTGTTGATTGCCAATGCTCTGGGGAACAAAGGGGGATTCAATATCTAAGTTCGTCTGTCATCCTTGTTTTCAAACCCTACTTTCCAATCTGCTTTAGTTTAATTTGTTTTAATTTCTCTGCATTTCTTAGAGATAGAAGTCGTGGAACTCACACCACGCACAACGTGTTTGCCTTCGAGTATTTTGCTAGTTCTGAAGTAACCAATCATAAGAGACCCTCGGAATACGATCTGTTATAGCTTTTTCTTAGCATTAGTAGTTTATTTGTGTGAACGCATAACAACGATTGCGGCCTCACCAATCGACCTGTCATTGGATTTTGAGCATTGCGAACCACTTCCTCACCGCATTCCACAGTCAGCTGACCGCCCGCCGTCGCGAGCGCAAATCACCGCGAAGATGAATGAGAGGCTGGCGCGTATTGAGAAGTGGCAGATAGACTACTCGGCTGGTTCGCTTCAATGGCAGAAGGACCGGGTAGCACATGAGGACCATTCTTGGCCGACCAGTCTGCCAGACACAGGGAAGAGCTCGTTTGACGACAACAGATGGAGTAGCGGTTCGCCATTTCCTCCATTCCTACTGCACCTCCACCTCCTCCCGCAGAATAGTGATCAGGTTGTTTCTATCCTTTTCCTTTCTTTTCTTTCTTCTTTTCGTGTCTCGATCCAATTTTATTCTGTGTGGATCCGGGGCACTTGTCCCGGTTTCCTTTTGATCTTTTTGTTGTTTGTGTTTTATAGGGTTTTGAGTAGCTACTCTGCCCCGCTCTGACGTCTCCGCGTTCATCCACTACACCGCCCTTCACCATCCAGGTTCTTCGTATCTCTCTCCTTTAGTTTGGTCTTGTGAGGACACAGAACAATCTAAGTGTGGGGTAGGGTGTTAGAGAACCGTGCATGATCTTGATTGCCTATATCTTTGTGTGTGCCTCGTGATTCCATTCCAGTCTCTCTAGCATTAGAATGGCTCAGTTCTTGATTTTTGATGTTAAGTTGTTGTTCAAACTTTCATAATGATGCTTAGACTGCTTAACCTAGAACTTGAGAACCAACTTGTATGCCTTGATGCTAAATTGCCTGGTCATAACAGAATTTTAAAATCACACTTGTAGTTTATAGCCCTGATTGCATGAAAATGACCGAATCCGACTAGCAAACCAATTGTGAGCTTTTGATCCATTGCATGTAACTTGCAATTTAAATTCTTTCTGAGTGGTTTTCTGTTTGCCTGAATGAGTTAGAATTTGCATGAGCCCTACTCGAGACCACACGATGACACGAGTTCTAGAAGGATAGGGGCACCTAGATTCAGCTACTAGCCAGATAGCCTACCAAATGATGAATCCACTAGGTTTAGACCCTTGAGCTTGGCCTGTTCTTTCGGTTCGATAATACATTACAGCCGTTTCCCATTTCTTTCATTCCCCGTTGATCCCCTGTGGTCGTAGTTCTAGATTGACCTACCGGAAGTCAGTTTGTGGTAACCTGCCTATAGCCATTAAACAGGTGGTCTTAGCTAATATGTCCAGACGTGTAAACCCTCTAGCAACTAAAAGAAAAAATCGGCACAAAAGAAAAAAATAAGTAAAGTAAGAAAAAGAGAAAATTTCGAAAAAACAATGAAGAAAAGAAGAAAGTCAGAAAAGTTCAAAAGTGTAGTTCAAATAAAACGTTCTCCTCCCTACAAATGGGAGAACGAAGTCAAAAAAAAATTTATATATAAAAAAATAATAAGTGCTAGGTTGCTTGAGGGTATCATAGGACGAGCGTTCATCATTCCACCCGTGTTTGGTTAGACGGTAGGAAGGCATAGATTAGATTCGAGGGAAGTTAGTCGAAAGCTACACCGCACCAAGCCATCATCATACATTCCCATCATCCATCTCATTATAAACCCGAGTAGTGTAGAATTTATAACGGTCCTAGCAGGGAAGTCCTTCTTGACTAGATACTCGTGTTGTCACAGTGGTGGAGATATGGTCGAAATGCAAACCTATGACAGAATTCGGTAACAGAAAATGATCGGGAGCAGAAACACTTCCTTAAACACAGAGAGTGATAGTTCCCATTGTACTATATATATTTCCTGTGTGAGGAGTCTGGTCGGTCAGGTCAAATTCGCCCATAATTGGTTGCTAATTACTTGTCGTGTGCAGTTTATTAGTGAGACCAGGTAGTTTGGCTGATCTATATGCATGTTAGGTTTCTTTTTCTAGGATCGAGCTGTCTAATAATTCATTGTGTTCGATTGAGCTCCAATTTAACTGATCTTATCATTTGTGAACGTGAGCGTCTCTATTCTGTTTGCTTGAGGACAAACAAAAGCTTAAGTGTGGGGTATTTGATGACACTCGATTTGACGTGATTATCAGCCTCATTTAAGCGACATTTCTTTGCTTAAGACATGGTTTTTAGGGTAGAATAACGAATATTCAATCGATTGCCCTATCTCGTGCCATTTGTGTTACCTTGGCCCGTTTCGGGTCTATTTGATGGTTTTCTAGTGTTTTTATGTTAGCACAGGTTTTTGCCGTCGAATAAGTAACCAAGGACGTGTCTAAGGCATTGGAACCTAGAGGATTGCACCGGAACCGATCAAAGGAGCCATTCAAGTTCAAACAAATTCCTGCCCGGTTTATACATATATTTTCGGTGAAAGTACCCTTGGGTTTTCGCCGAAAATGGAAGAAGAATTCACTGACCCGATTGAGAGTAAGTTTTCGGCGAAAACTCAAGCAAAACACAAACCGGAAGAAACAGACGGATGAAGCTCCATTTAAACAGATGTTTTCGCCGAAAATATCCTTAGATTTTCGGCGAAAATTCCAAGGGAAATTAAGAAATTGTCGGGTCAGTATAAGTACAGAAATCGGCGGCTAATAAAGGAGGACAGACTTTTATCATTTACAACTTATGACGGACACAACAGAGAGGGGAGACAGGGCGAGTAGATAGAGTTCAAAGAGCCAGGAACGGATCGTGACGCCATCCATCCATCTCGGAGAACCAGTGCTAGGAGTTGAAGATCCAGCAGATTGAGGCTGCCAGGAAACATCGAAATTAGGTTTTACAGTTCTTCTCTGTCTTCCTACCTGAGATGTATTCTTCGTTAGTCTTCGATTCTTCTGTATTGAATATGAGTAGCTAAACTTGTGTAGCTTAGATTAGATGAACCCTGAGTGACCCAGGGCTTAAAGCGGTCACGGATCGGCGGTGATTAGATTCGAAATTCATTTAGTTTCATCTTTCATGTTTGATTTGTTCTTCGTTTTCTGTGTTTCTTGTCTGGTTTGGCCACCTAGATTAGATTCTTGTTAAGCTAAGGATAGAAGTGAACGCTCGCCTTACTTTAAAACACCAAATCGAACATTCAACCTTATAATTGGAGTGTGCCTTTCGTAGGAACCGATTAGGGTTGATCCATTGCTAGAGTAACTCATTAATCACTAGAATTTGCACCAGTTAAGTTAAGTCGTTGCAGAGGCGACCGTACCCGGGCGGCTAATTAATCGTGGTAGCTAGATCGGATAGAGCGAACGTTCGCCAGTCTTAAACCTAAGGGTCAGGAGTTATGATGGTGTCTGTGAACTGAATGAACTAGAATCGAAAATCGCTGGTCTGTTGACTGCTGCTGCTCTGGTAATCTAAGGGGAATTCGAAGTCTAAGCATGTCTGTCATCTTTCTCGTCAATCAATGAATCTTTACTTTTTCTTCGTTTTAATTTCATTTCAATTTATCTTTGCAACTTTTAGAATAGAAGTCGTGGAACTCACACCACGCACCACGTGTTTAACCTTGGATTAAAACTGTCAACACCTTTGAGTAAGGAAGTAGAGGAAACCCCTGGAATACGATCTACCCTAGCTTCAAGCTTGGTAGTTATTTGATTGCCCGCTATCCTGCAGCTCATCACTCCTCCTAATTTTCGCCCTCCTCCTCCTTATATATTGCACCAGAAACCCTTACATTTTCGCCGAAAATGCCTTTGTAAACCCGACCGGCTGATGCATTCCTTCATAGATTTTTGGCGAAAACTCTTGGAAGTTTTCGCCGAAAATATCTTCATAAATCGAACCTCAACCTCCTGTTTAGAGTTTTCGGCCGAGAACTTAGAGTTTTTGGCCGAAAACTTCTTCAGCTTTAAGGTGCATTTTTCCCAAACTTGCATCGGCCATATCTCCTCCGTCCTAGCTCCGATTGACCTCCCGTTTGATCCTACGTGCTCCTTGTCACCAGTACTACAATGCCAAAACCTGAAAATGCAAGGAAAATAACTCCACTAGGCACATAATTAGCCTCAAAGTAGCAACCGAGCAACAAAAGGGCACTTTGCATAAACATCCATAAAGGCCTATAAATCATAGCAAAATGAGATCAAACATGGGAAATCCTTAGGCTAATGAAAGGCTTAAAATGCACTAAATAACATCACATCAAGTGCACGGATTGTCTAGGGGCCTGCCTTCAAACTGTAAATCCTTAGAGATCATAGTCAAGAATGGAATCTTGATCTCATAGTCAGGATCTCCTTCAATGCGTGGAACGGCAATGGAAGATTGAACGCTAGTCGCACTCGGCTTGTTATAGTCAACTAGACTTTTCTGTGCATGTGGTGGCGGTGGCGGTGGATTACCATTTGGTGGTGGTGGTGGTGGTAACTGATCGTCCATGGTAGGAGATGCAGGAGGTGAGAGTGACTCGGTGTATGAAACGGATGAGGGTGATGGTGAAGACGGAGATGAGGAACTCTCCTTCAGTTCCTCGATCTTGATGGGAGTGACGGGAGGATTGGATCTGCCTCTCTTCAAAATCTGTGATCGTAGAGGTGGAGCAGAACTGCCTGGTCTCTCTGCACTCTTAGCTTGTTCGGTTTGCGAGCGAGTCCAAGGACGGTGAGGCATACACTTGTAAACCTACAGATAACAAAGACAAACAAAACCAGTGTAAAATCGAAGTGGATGGAAAAGTGAAAGATGGAAAATAGAAGAATAAATTGCCAGTTCTTCTTTCAAACAATCAAAAGAAGTCCCCGGCAACGGCGCCAATTTGATGAACCTGTCGTTGACGATTCAAACGAATAACTAACAAAGCTAACAAAAGTTAGGGTAGATCGTATTCCAAGGGCCTTCTATGACTGACTACTCCAAAATCTAGCAAAATACTCGAATGTAAACACTTCGTGCATGGTGTGAGTTCCACGACTTCAAAATCTAAGAAATGCGAAGAAAATTAAAAATTAAACTAAAGCAGATTGGAAATTAGGGTTGAAAACAAGGATGACAGACGAACTTAGACTTTGAATCCCCCTTCGTTCCCCAGAGCATTGGCAATCAACAGATCAGCGGATTTCGATTCTCATTCAATCAATTACTAAGACACCACCATAACTCCTTACCCTTAGGTTTAAGACCGGCGAACATTCGCTCTATCCGTTCTAACTACCAAGATTAATTAGCCGCCCGGGTACGGTCGCCTCTCACAACGACTTAACTAACTAGTGCAATTACTAGTGATTTATGAGTTACTCTTGCAGTGGATTAACCCTAACCGGTTCCTACGAAAGACACACTCCAATTATAAGGTTAATTGTTCAATTTGATGTTCTAAAGTAAGGTGAGCGTTCGCTTCTATCCTTAGCTTAACAAGAATCTAATCTAGGTGATCAATCCAGACAAGAAACATGAACAAGGAAGAACAAATCAAACATGAAAGAGAAACTGATTAAATTTCGAATCTAATCACCGCCAATCCGTGACCGCTTTAAAGCCCTGGGTCACTTAGGGTTCATCTAGTCTAAGCTCTAACGAGTTTAGCTACTCATGTTTATCACAGAAGAATCTAAGACAAAGAAAGAGTTCATCATCCAGAAGAAGAACAGAAAAGAATCTGAAAAACCTAATTTAGACGACTCTGACAGACTTCGATCTTCCGTAAACCGCAATCCTAGCTCCGAGTCTCTGAGGTGGAAGGGATGGCGTAACGATCTCTTTCCGGCTCTTCGAACTCTAACTCTTCGCTAAAGAACTTAAGAGAATTCTTCAAATTCTGATTTTCGAAAAGTATATTCTGATGTGTATGTCTATTTGGGCCGCCGGTTAAGTATTTATACTTAACCCTAATCAGCCGGATTTCTTCTATTATTTTCGCCGAAAATATTGAGGAATTTTCGTCAAAATTTCCTTTGCAAATGAAGGGTCCGCCGGCTGATTCTCCCTGAACTTTCTTCTCGGTTCGAAAACTTCATCTTTTCGTCGAAAGTTTCCTTAAGTTAACAGCAGCCGAATTGTGAACATATTTTTGTCGAAAATACAAGGGTATTTTCGGCGAAAATTCCTTTGTAAACTGGGTAGGAATTTTCTGAACTTTGATTAACTCCTTTGATCGATCCTGGTGCAATCCTTCGAGATTCCAACGCCTTAGACACGTCCTTGGTTACTTATTCGATGGCAAAAACCTGTGCTAACATAAAAACACTAGAAAACCATCAAATAGACCCGAAACGGGCCAAGGTAACACAAATGGCACGAGATAGGGCAATCGATTAAATATTCGTTATTCTACCCTAAAAACCATGTCTTAAGCAAAGAAATGTCGCTTAAATGAGGCTGATAATCACGTCAAATCGAGTGTCATCACTCCAGAACTCTTGAAGATCGACAAGCGGGTAGGGGAACCATGAGCGGTCAGCACTCGTAAACCGGCTTTATGAAGGGCAGTGTCAACGATGGAGTGCCAAGCCGGATTGTGCGCCTTGAGACTGTCTAGAGAAAGAACTGCCACCTTAGCCGGAGGAATGTCTTTGATCTTCTTAAAGAACTCTAGCTGGTGCGGCTCCAAGGCTGCAATGAAAGGATGTAGGACCCCATTAGCAGGTGCAGAAATAGATGAGATAGGAGTCACAGGGGTTGGTGCATCCTCGGGGATGATGGCCACAGTCGTCGATGTTGGTGCAGCTGGTGCAGGTGGTCGGGAGGATGGGGTCCGGTTCTGGCGAGCTGAGGATCGCTGCGCTCTATCTGCACCGGTGGTTTTAAAACGTTTGGGAGCCCTGTAAAACACAACTCAGGGAAGACCAACATCAGATGACGAGAATCCTACCCCACACTTAGGCTGACAAGTGGGGGCAGCAAATAAAATCGAGATATCACCGAATCAAGATATAGCAGCAAAGAACTGTCAATCAATTAAGCAAGCATGAGGAATGGAATGATTCATTAACACGATCGCACAGACAACAAGTCACGAGCCTTAAAAGGTCACAAAGAAATGCCAGAACCTAGCCAATTGACACCGACAAAGCAATCATGAAAAATGAGGGAGAACCAAAAAGTCAACCAAAGTCAACCATGCCAAAAAGCCAAAAGATTCACAATCAAGGGCTGAATAACTAACCATGAAGACATGACTTGAGAAAATGATTGGAAATCCGAGAAATCGGCGAAAAAGCTTGAAAACTAGGTCGGGTGGAACCAGAGCGGGCAAGCTCCGATTCTAGGGTTTGAACTGAGGGCTAGGCAAGGGGGTGGGTGGGCACGGCGGCGTTCAAGGCGGCGGTGGCGGCGGGTGCGGCGAACAAGGAGGAGGCGGCGGGCTGGATGGCGATCGGCGATGGGCGAACAGAAGGAGAGAGAGTTTTGTTTTTCGGATGGGAGGGGGTTTGTATTTTCGCGAAAAACAAATACCGAAGGGGCTTTAAATACCGGCGAAAAAGGGGCATATTTTTGCTGAAAAAACTGAAGAATTTTCGGCGAAAATGTTAGTTGTAATGAAGAAATGGTTTCGGCGAAAAGGCAGGTTGTTTTCGGTCGAGAAGAAGAAATAGGAGAAACAGGTCGGTTTTAAAACAGGAATTTTCGGCGAAAATATGGGTGAGTTTTCGCCAAAAATAATCTTGAAAATGGTCGGCAGTTTTTTTGGTTTTTTTTTCAACAGGGGTTTTAAAACAGAACGACTCAAAATGAAAACAACTGACTCCAGCCGTGGGTTGCCTCCCACGAAGCACTCTTGTTTAACGTCCGTGAGCCAGACGATACCTGGATTTGTGTCATGATTCTAAAGCAAAGTAGTGCACGTCGATGGAGGAGACATCTAGTCCTTGTAGATACTTCTTAAGCCTATGCCCGGTGACCATAAACGGCTTTTGATCATGAAATTTGATTAGGACACTGCCTAAAGATGCCTGCCGCACCACGGTATAAGGGCCAGACCAACGGGACTTCAGTTTACCCGGGAAGAGCTTCTATCAAGAGTTATATAAGAGGACTTCATCTCCGGGGTTGAACTGCTTGATCGTCTTCAATTGAGAGTCATGAATTTTCTTCGTGCGCTCTTTGTATAACTTCGTGCTCTCATATGCGTGGAGTCGGTGCTCCTCAAGCTCAGCGATCTGGTCGTGACAAATATTACCTGCTACTGCATAGCTCATGTTCAACTCTTTGTTAGCCCAGAATGCCTTGTGCTCAAGCTCAACCGGCAAATGACATGCCTTGCTATAGACCAGCTGATACGGCGAGGTACCGATGGGAGTCTTGTAGGAAGTTCGATAAGCCCATAAGGCATCATTGAGCTTAGATGACTAGTCCTTGCGGGACCGGCCAACTGTCCTATCAAGAATCCGCTTGAGCTCACGGTTCGTCACTTCCGCTTGACCATTCACTTGAGGATGATAAGTTGTGGACATACGGTGGGTGACGCCAAAGCGTTTGCACACCCGGTCGAATTGTCCATGGAAGTGGGTACCCCTATCGCTTATGATGAAGCACGGTGAACCAAAACGCGTGAAAAGACGGGTAAGGAACCGACCCACCATTCTTGAATCATTAGTGGGTAGAGCTTCAGCTTTGGCCCACTTAGAAACATAATCAACGGCTACAAGAATGTACTTGTTTCCGTTGGAGGGTGTGAACGGACCCATAAAATCAATTCCCCAAACATCAAAAATTTCAACAGTTAAAGAAACAATTTGGGGCATCTCATTACGGTTAGAGATGTTACCTGATCGCTGGCACGTGTCACAACGTCGAGCAAAAGCATCACAATCACTAAAGATTGAAGGCCAATAAAAACCTGTTTCAAGTACCTTTCTGGCAGTGCGGTTTCCTCCGAAGTGTCCTCCGAACTGTCCTTCATGGCATTTACGCATAATATCAGCTGCTTCGATGTAAGAGACACATCTCCGAATCATCCCGTCAATACTGATGCGGTATAAGAATGGCTCACCCCAGAAGTATGACTTGGCTTCTTTAAAGAGCTTCTTGCGTGCATTGAAATCCAGCTCAAGAGGTACAATGTCGTGAGAGAGGTAATTAGCCAGAGTTGCATACCATGGTTCTTCTGAGTCGGTTGCATTACTCAAATCTTGAGCGTGAGGGATTGCCCAGGGCTCGATAGCTATGCTGTTAACCTGTTCATATGTTTCAACACGCAACAGCTCGTCAGGGAAAGAATCATTGATAGGGGTAGTAGATTTACCTGTTTGTGATTCCTCAAGTCGGGAAAGATGATCCGCCGCTAAGTTCTCTGCTCCTTTCTTGTCTTTAATTTCTATGTCAAACTCTTGGAGGAGAAGGATCCATCGGATGAGACGTGGCTTTGAGTCCTGCTTGGCTAATAGATGGCGCAGGGCAGCATGATCTGTGTAGACAATGGTATGTGAAAGAACCAGGTACTGTCTGAACTTGTCAAAGGACAAAATGATGGCCAGAAGCTCTTTCTCCGTGGTAGTGTAGTTTTCTGAGCATCATTGAGTGTCTTGCTAGCAAAGTAGATAGGATGGAATCTCTTCTCCTTTCTCTAACCAAGAACCGCGCCAACGGCGAAGTCACTAGCATCGCACATAATCTCGAATGGAAGATTCCAATCTGGTGTTGTAAGGATCGGTGCGGCGGTGAGTTGAGTCTTCAAAGTTTCAAAGGCTTCAAGACAAGCTTTATCAAATACGAAAGGAACATCTTTCTCAAGGAGCTTCGTCATTGGAAGAGTGATCTTGGAGAAATCTCTGATGAATCTTCTGTAGAATCCAGCATGACCGAGGAAACTTCAAACTGTCTTAACTGAGGTCGGCGGTGGTAAGCTGGCGATGGTCTCAAGCTTGGCACGATCAACTTCTATACCGGTCTTAGAGATCCTATGGCCCAGAACAATGCCTTCGGTAACCATGAAGTGACATTTCTCCCAACTAAGAGCTAGGTTGGTTTCCTCACAACTAGCTAGCACCTTGTCCAGATTAGCCACGCACTTGGAAAATTAATCCCCATAGACGGAGAAGTCGTCCATGAATACCTCCACCACATTCTCTACCAGATCTCCGAATATAGAAAGCATGCATCTCTGAAAGGTAGCGGGAGCATTACATAAACCTAAAGGAATACGACGATAAGCAAACGTACCAAACGGGCAGGTGAAAGTCGTCTTCTCTTGATCATCAAGCTCGATGGGGATCTGGAAGTAACCGGACATCCCGTCTAAGAAACAGTAGTATTCATGACCAGCCAATCGTTCAAGCATCTGATCAATGAACGGCAGTGGAAAGTGGTCCTTCTTTGTGGCATCATTGAGTTGTCGGTAATCGATACAGACTCTCTATCCGGTAACTGTGCGAGTCGGGATGAGCTCACCCTTTGGATTAGGAATGACGGTGATTCCTCCTTTCTTCGGAACGACTTGAGTTGGACTGACCCAAGGACTGTCAGCAATAGGATAGATGATACTGGCATCTAGAAGCTTGAGTACTTCCTTCTTTACAACTTCCTGCATCAGAGGGTTAAGTCGGCGTTGTGGTTGTCTGACTGGTTTGAATTCTTCATCAACGACTATCCGATGTTTGCGGAAGGTTTCACAGATGCCTCTGATGTGTTCTAACTGCCAGGCAATAGCTCTGACATGCTTCTTGAGTAGCCTGATCAGTTGCTCTTTCTGCTCGGGAGATAGATTCGAATTGATGATGACTGGTAACTGGCAGTCCTTCCCAGAAATGCGTATTCTAGGTTGTCGAGTAGCTCCTTCAAAGCGAGTTCTGGTGGATTCTCGTATGAGGTAGTAATCTGACTCGATGCTGGCTCGATGTGTGTGAATGGGTGTGAATGTTGCCTTCTGCTCGTCTAACTCATCTTGCCATAGGCGCTGCTCTGGATCTTCTAATGCATTGTCAATCCCTGAAATCAAACACAACTCTAGCGGATCACTAGATAAGGCATTAGTAACGAAGTTGGCCGAGGCCAACTCTAAGGGATCAACAGTATAACAGTTATCATCTTGAACAACAGAGTATCTCATGCTATCTTTAATGCGGAATGCAACACTCTCCTGTCCTACACTCAAAGTTAACAGGCCTTGTTTACAGTTAATATTTGCACCAGCAGTTGCTAAGAAAGGTCGACCTAAGATAAGTGTTTCGTCTGACTCGCGAGTATCTAGAACAACAAAATCTGCAATTATAGTAAATGGACCACAGCAGACAGCTACATCTTCTATTATTCCCCTATGCAGTTTGACAGACCTATCGGCTAACACTAGATGCAGAGTAATAGGTTTTAACTGCCCTAGATTCAGCTTCTCATATAGATAAACAGGCATAACATTAATAGAAGCACCAGAATCAGCCAGACTGCGATCAATTTTAATGCCATTAATAATGCACGGTAATGTAAAAGGACCGGGATCAGAACACTTAGCTGGGGGTGGTGGCGGCTGTCGTATGGGAGATGGCGCACTGAGAATAGAAGCGCATTCATTAGTAAGCGTGACAGAGTACGCCTCTCCATTCTTCACTTTCTTCATTAGGTCTTTAAAGAACTTCCCAGTGGTGGTATAATTTCTACAGCTTCTGTCACTGGTATCTTGATCTCTGCAGTCTTAAGAACATTGTACCACTTTTTATACTGAGTGTCATGATCCTTGGCTTTGCTCATTGCAGCCTTTGGGAAATGGATCCGAGGTACATATGGCGCCAAGACAGGCTCAGGAGCTATCCTGGGAGGAAGAGGAGGAGGAGCAGATGCTTCCTCTTCCTCTTCTGTGATATCCTCAATTTCTAGCATATCCATGGCAGCACTTGTATCTGGTATTACGTCAGGTTCTGGAGCCTTTGGATCAGTTGTTTGCTTGCCGCTCCTGGTGGTAATAGCTTGAACATGTTCGCTCTTTGCACCATAGTCTGCTTGAAATGTTGCTGGATTAAGGAGAGGATTGCTAGTAAAGAGTTTAGTCATATTGCTTATAGAATCCTCTATCCTCTAGCTTTGAGCTCTCTGTCCTTGATTGAGTGCAGCTTGAGCTTTTAATTGAATGTCGTGGTCGTCAAGTCTGCTCATAATCTGATCAAACTTCTTCTCATAGACTATGTCTCTATTGTAGTACGGCTTTGCTTGAAACTGGTGTTGTCCTCCGATGAATCCCGGAGGTCTATGATAAGGATCTACTAACCGGTTGCTCTGGTTCCGTGGCACGTAGTTTCTGTAACCGTCATAGCCTTTCTGATTGTTAGCGAAGCCTTGATCAATGAAGTTTATCTCTTCTGTAGACCAAACTTCTGTTGTACCGAAGTTGAGGCAGCTTCCACCGTTATGAGCACAGGATCCACACCATCCACAGTCAGCCGAAAAGATGGTAGCTGACTGGGGATCGAGAGGAATGCCAACTGCTTGTAGATGTTTTGAACTTCCGCTTTGATCTACTCTGCAACACTCATCTGAAGCACAGCTAGCGAAATGCAGAAGAGCATCCTGAGGAGTAAGGGCGGTGCAATCTCCGCCAGCTAGGGAGTTGACCCAATTTGCAGATTCTTCGCGCATACCACGAGCAAAGAATTCAGCCAGCTGTCTTTGTTCATACCCATGGTGAGGACAGTTGAAGAGAAGAGATTGGAATTCATTCCAAGTGTCATACAGGCTTGCATCTTCTCTCTGAGTGAACCTGGAGATGCGGTCTTTATAAGCAGTTGTCCTTGCGGTAGGAAAGTATTCCTCAACAAAATCTTGAGCTAATGCCTCCCAGCTAGTGTAATGACCTGGTGGTTTGCTTCCAAGCCAATGCTTAGCTGCACCTCTGAGAGAGAACGGAAAAGCCCGGAGATATAAAGTGTTCTTGTTGAGGTTCCCAGACTTGAAAGTGTCACGGACAGCTAGAAAGTTGGTTATATGAGTAAAGGGATTATCATCTGGCCTTCCTTCGAATTGTATGTCCCTAGAGATTAGTTCAAGGAGAGGAATCTTAATCTCATAATCAGGATCATTGTCATTAGAAAGCACGGTGATGGGAGATCAAAAGTTGGATGCACGCGGCTTACTATAGTCCGCAACACTCTTAAGAGCAGTCATTGCGGTAAAGGAAGATGGAACAAAAGTGATACGTTTCTGTACCTGCTATGATCTGCAAGAGACAAAAACAAACACAACCGGTGTAAAATCGAAATGTGATGGAAATGAAATATGGAAAGGTAGAAGAATAAAAATGCCAACTCTTCTTTCAACGAAATAGAAGAGTCCCCGGCAATGGCGCCAATTTGATGAGCTACAGAATAGCGGTCAATCAAATAACTACCAAGCTGTGAAGCTAGGGTAGATCGTATTCCACGGGTCTCCTCTACTTCCTTACTCAAATGTGTTGGCAATTAAATTCGAGGGTAAACACTTAGTGCGTGGTGTGAGTTCCACGACTTTTATACTAAAAATGCAAAGACAGGTTGAAATTAAAGCGAATTAATGATTGATTGATTGACTAAGACAGAAGACAGACAAGCTTAGAATTCGAATCCCCCTTAGATCACCAGAGCATAGGCAATCAACAGATCAGCGATTTCCAATTCTAGTTCATTCAGTTCTCAGACACCACCATAACTCCTGACCCTTAGGTTTAAGACTGGCGAACGTTCGCTCTACGATCTAGCTACCACGATTAATTAGCCTCCCGGGTACGGTCACCTCTCGCAACGACTTAACTTAACTGGTGCAAATTCTAACGATTTATGAGTTACTCTTGCAGTGGATTAACCCTAATCGGTTCCCACGAAAGGCACACTCCAATTATAAGGTTAATTGTTGAACTTGATGTTCTAAAGTAAGGCGAGCGTTCGCTTCTATCCTTAGCTTAACAAGAATCTAATCTAGGTGGCCAAACCAGACAAGAAACACAGAGAACAAAGAACAAGTCAAACATGAAGAAGAAACTGAATGAATTTCGAATCTAATCACCGCCGATCCGTGACCGCTTTAAAGCCCTGGGTCACTTAGGGTTCATCTAATCTAAGCTCTACGAGTTTAGCTACTCATGTTCAATACAGAAGAATCAAAGACAGACAAAGAATACATCTCAGGTAGGAAAGACAGAGAAGAACTGTAAAACCTAATTTCGACGACTCCTGGCAGCTTCAATCTGCTGGATTTTCAACTCCTAGCACTGGCTCTCCGAGATGGATGGATGGCGTCACGATCCGTTCCTGGCTCCTCGAACTCCATCCACTCGTTCTCTCTATTTCTCAGTCTTGGGATTTTTCGTCTCGTGTGTGATTGTGTGTAAATTCTGATATCTCCCCCCTCCCCTGATTTAGCCGCTTCTTTCAGTATTTATACCTAACCGGTGATTTCTGCTTTTCCACTGGGATTTTCACCGAAAATACAAGGGAATTTTCGGTGAAAATATCTGTTCGAATGTGGCATCATCCATTTGTTTCTCCTGGTTGATTTGGCTTAGTGTTTTCGGCAAAAACTCCCAAGATTTTTGCCGAAAACTTCTTCTTGATCGGGACAGTGGATTTCTTCTTTCATTTTTGGCAAAAACCTAAGGGTATTTTAGCCGAAAATATATGTGTAAATGGGGCAGGAATTCTTTTTGGGTTGAATGACTTTTCTGGTTGATTTGGGTGTGATTCCTCGGGGTTCCAGTGTCTTAGACACGTCCTTGGATACCACATTTGATGGCAAACACCTGTGCTAACACGAAAATACTAGAAAACCATCAAATAGACCCGAAATGGGCCAAGGTAACACAAAAGGCATGAGATGGATCGGTTGAGTGAATATTCACTATTCTACCCTTAAAACCGTGTCTTAAGCAACGAAATGTCGCTTAAATGAGGCTGATAATCACGTCAATTCGAGTGTCATCATTAGGCTATTTGTTCTAGGTGTGGTGTTTTAATAATTCATTGTTGCGGCTTGAATCTCACCTTGATCGATCTTGTCATTTGTGAGTCTAAGAGCGTTCTAGTTCAGTTTGCTTGAGGACAAGCAAAAGCTTAAGTGTGGGGTATTTGATGACACTAGATTTGACGTGATTATCAACCTCATTTCAGTGACATTTCATTACTTGAGACACGGTTTTTGGGTAGTTTAGGGTGATTTTACTTAATTGCTCTATTTCATATCGTTTGGTTACTTTGGCCAGTTATGGGTCGATTTGATGTATTTTCTATTGTCTAGTTGAGTACACAAGTTTATGCCGTCAAATATATAGCCTTGGACATGTTCTGGAATCAAGGGAACCTAAAGGAATTGCCCAGAATCGAATCCAGAATTAACCCAAGTGAAGAAGTTAATTGCACTGAACATTTCGGTGAGAAGACTCAATGTTCTCGCCGAATAATTGCTGAAAATTACATGAAGAAACCCCCTCGAAGATCCACTAGGCATTATGAAGAAGTTCTCGGCAAGAATCCTCAAGTTTCTCACCGAAAACTATTGAAGGAACAAAGCATCGAATTTGCACTGAAGTTCTCGGAGAGAACTTCCAAAGTTCTCGCTGAAAACTATTGAAGATTTACACTGGAATTTCCCGTCTAAGAGAAAGAGTGATTTTAACTAAAGTTCTCGGCGAGAACTTTCAATGTTCTCGTCCGAAATTCCTTCCATTTCTGAGACAGCTTTGGACAACTCTATATAAGAGACGACGGCAGATACAATGGCGGACACCACTTACGACGTCAGTCGACACACTTATTCGAGAATACAATTCCAGACTTCAGAGAAAATAGATAGAGTTTAGAGAGCGTCCTCGGAGCGCTCGGAGCTAGGAATGAAGATCGCAAGAGAACGGAGCTTCGCCGGAGTCGTCAGAATTAGGTTTTTCAGTTCCTATCTGTTCTTCCTTTGTATGATGAACTCCTTAGGTGTCTTCGATTATTTTGTTAGGAACATGAGTAGCTAAACTCGTAGAGCTTAGATTAGATGAACCCTAAGTGACCCGGGGATTTAAAGCGGTGACGGATCGGTGGTAATAAGATCTTAATTCAGACAGTTTCTCTTGCGTGATTGTTTGATCTTCGTTTCCCGTGTTTCTTGTCTACTTGACATCCAGATTAGATTCGTGTTAAGCTAAGGTTAGTTTCTAGACGTTTGTCGCCAGACGTCCGCTTTACTTTGGAACTTCAAATCAATCAATTAACCTATTCAATGGAGTGTTCCTTTCGTAGGAACCATTTAGGGTTGATCTGCTTCTAGTAACTCACTATTCATAATCAATTGCACCATTTAGTTTTTTGTTGCAGAAGTGAACGCACAGATGGTTAATTAATCATGGTAGTTAGATTCGATAGAGCGAACGTTCGCGGAACTTAGACCTAAGGGTAAGGAGTTATGTTGGAGTTTGAGAACTGAATGAATTAGGATTGAAAACCTCTGGTCTTGTGATTGCCAATGCTCTGGTGATCTTAGGGGGATTCAAAATCTAAGCTTGTCTATCATCTCGTTAGTCAACCCAGTCAATCAATCTGTCTTTTAATATCATTTCAATTTCCTAACATTATAGTTTTTAAAAGTCGTGGAACTCACACCACGCACAATACATTTAAACCTGAGTAGATTACCAATTCCTTTGAGTAGTCGATTAGAAGAGACACGTGGAATACGATCTATCTTGCTTTTAGCTTGGTAGTATTTGATACCCTGTTTTACAGCACATCAAGTGTCACTAGAATCGGTGAAAGACCAAGGTTCTTGTCCTTTGGAGCTTGGGTTGTCGGTGTCCATGCTTTCCTCATCAGAGGGGCTGTCCACAAGGATGTCTAGGCTTGGGGAGGACACGGGTGAGAGTACTTCCTTAATTCCCAAGCCCATTTCTTCTTCCCCCTTGGTCTGGACACCTTATTCTTCATTCAGCTCCATGTTTTCATTCTCCTCGGTCGATGTCGCCCTTGAAATTCGATGGGAAACAGCCTCCCATTGAATGTCGGCTTGTAATACAGCGTTCCAATGCGGGCCAGGGGTGGCCCAAGCTTTGGCGTCGGGCTGGGTAGAGGGCCGGCTCCGGGGCAGGGCATGGGGCTGGCTTCATGTCTAGGCTGAGCTTCGGGGTTGGACGGAATGCTAGCGTGGGGCTGGGCTGAGTGCTGGCGTCGGGGCTGGGCTGGCGCCAGGGCTGGGCAAAGCGTCGGGGTGGGCTGAGCACCGGGGATTGACTGAGCACCGGGGTTGGGCTGAGCACTAGGCTGGGCGCCGGCTCTGGGGCTGGGCAGCTTTCTTGGCTCTGGGCTAGGGCTCTTAAGAATATGCCCGAGAACTTCTCTAGCCCTTCTGGCTTCACTTCTTCTCCTTCCTCCAATCAACTTCTTCTTCTTCTTCCATCTTCTCATCCTTTTCATCATCCGTCTCGATCTCTCATTCTCTCATCACTATGGTCCTTTGGTTGGGGCAGTCTCTTGAGACGTGGCCTCTTCCTTGACATTTAAAGCAATCAATTCCACTAGGACGTGGGTTAA
The DNA here is from genome assembly GCA_034768395.1 of Linum lewisii. Taxonomy (NCBI): domain Eukaryota; kingdom Viridiplantae; phylum Streptophyta; class Magnoliopsida; order Malpighiales; family Linaceae; genus Linum; species Linum lewisii. Next base: position 32,738,167 of record CM068301.1, on the reverse strand, counting down.
ATTATGAACATTAGTAGTAGATTGAGTAGGGTTAGGGTTTGCTCGGGGCCCGGTGCTCCGGGCTGCCCAGGCTTCCATAGGGGTTGGGTGTTACTGGAGCTCCCTCTCCACTGGCTGCTGGCTGGAGGGTTTCGCCTCCTTATATAGCCTCTCCTCATCTCTCTATTTAATCGGATGGCTAGGGCTTTCAAGTCTTCATAGTCAACATAGTTGAGTATGTTGACTTGGTGCATGATGTCCGGTTGTAGGCCTCCTACAAACTTGGCTATCCTGACTTCCTGTTCCTCCTTCAGGTCTAGCCTTGCCACCAACATCTCGATCTACTTTGTGTACTGCTCCACGGACATGATACCTTGCTTCAAGGTTTGAAGTGAGGTATGCAAGTCTCGGATGTAGGCATCCGGGACAAACCTCTTCCTCATCTTCCACTTGAGGTCTCTCCATGATTCTATGGGCACCTCCTCATCTCTTTGAACCTGTCTCTTGAACTGACTCCTCCAAAGAGCAGCATAATCAGGAAATTCAAGGTTAGCCACGATGTAACACCCGTCCCAAATTGACCCGGGTTTACCCGTAGTCGAACCGGTATGAGTGTTACTCAAAGAACCAGCTTTAAAAGAAAAGAGTAAAACGCATTGGAAACAGAAACAACTCTTATTAAAATGGTTCAAAACAAATGAAGGCCTTCATTAAATACAATTCAAAATCAGAACAACTGATAAATTAAAATCCGAAATCCAAACCTCAACAACGAATACAAAGTTCCCCAACCCAAAAGTGTCAACTGAAACATAAAACCAAAATGATAGTCACTCCAAAGTAGTCCACTAATCTTCACTTCACAACTCCAAACTGGAACTCCTCTGAACTCAACCGAACACTTGAAAAGAGAAACTAGGGGGATAAATTTCCTAATGAAATTGAGTGAACCCACTAGGTTTAACTATGCGCCGAACCTAACCTGAAGAGCAGTTCCAAACTCCGCACACAACCAACAGTGGAACCAGACACAACCATTCATATTTTAATTCCCTAACATCGTCTAGGCGATCACATAAGCTCAAATCTTAATTCAACATCCACAATTCACAATAGCATCAATATAACAAAAGCAATCATTCATACGATTCAGCATTATACCCATACATATAGTTCAACCTAAGAAACACCATACAAACAGTTCAATATCAAGAGCATCATAATTCACTCGCCATCTCAATCGTCACTCATCAATCATACACAATTGCCTTGCACACAATCCTAAATTACATTTCAGTCTACTAAGTGAGTTATTAGGCATCTCTCCATATTAACATTTCACAGTCCATAACACCATCCTACACCTAAACCATTCACATCAATCCACAGCTCATCACAACGACACCATTTAGTTCACAGATCAATTCAACATAGTCCACAACACAACACAAGGCACCTCACGTTCACATTCAATGCACACACACACACATGAATCGGGCACACACACACACATGAATCGGGCACACACATAAACACATCTCATTAATTTCTCTAGGTGAGTTCATTAGGCGCCTAGGAGTTGCTCCACACCACCACTGCCGGCCAACAATCCCTAGTAACACAACCCAAGGTGATCTACTCAACGTAGACCAATATCACCAATAATCCATGGTACTTGACCAAGGTGATCCACTCAATGTAGACCGAATCAACATCAATCCCAGGTAAATAACCAGAGTGATTAACTCAACGTGAACCGGACACAACTCAACACATCTCAACGTTGGCAGTGTGGACTCCTACAGGTTTTATCATTTATTAATCACAAACAAGCATTCATCACTCAAACCTAACAACCAAAACCATCCATCAATTTCCCATCAAATCCATCCAAAACCAACATCAATCTATCATCACTTTCCACGTCAACATCATGCTCAAATTCCCCATTCAAAACCAACCAATTCCAATCGTCAAGTCCAACAACAAATCCACCATCCATTCCATCATTAACCCACTCCAAACCACATTCCACGTATCACAACCCAAACAACTACACACATCAACAATGCAAATCCAATCAATCAAACCAAGTCTCAATTCCTCTAGCCAATTCCATTCTCCAATTCCATTAGCCAATTCCACGTACCAATTCTATTGTCCACTTCCATGTACAAATTCCCTTACCAATTCTATTACCCAATTCTAAGTCGTAAGCCTACCACCCTAAACGCGTTAACAACCACCTTCACACACAACATCAATTTTTCCCAAGCCATCGCATACAACAATTCAACCATTCATGTAATCACACCACCCAATTCCCTTATCAAATTCTATGACATAATTCTATATCAATAACACATTATCAATCCCCAACCCGTATAGCACCACTTTCAACCAACCACATGTAACCCCATTCCACACATTTATAACCACATCACACTTCATTCAATAATTCCACTTTACACAAACAGTTTAAGGGTAAACAGCTAGCTCACTGGCCACCCCCACCTGCAAGTACAGGGATAGCCATGTCGTCAGTCATAGGGTTACCCTCCTGTTCATCCTTCATAGGACGACCACACATTGGCAGGGCCATCCACATGTTCATCATTTATAGGGCGACCCCACATTGGCAGGACCACCCTCCTGCAACCACAACTGACAATAGCATAATATACACAATTCTCATGTTCACATACCTGTCCGTCCTATCACTGTTTACTAATTCCGATACATTTCATCATCATCGCTAATCATTTTCCCCAATCAGAACACATCACCAACAGCCATCAATCAACAACCAATTCAACAATTAACAAGCACACGATAATCATCAATCATCATAATTCACATAACAATCAATTGCAGAACAGTTTCCCTTTTTACTCTCTTTCAATTTCATGCAAACCCCTACATTCTTCTAATTCAAGGTTTCAAATCCTCACATCGACCAATACTACCTATCGTACGCTAAACCCTCACCTGACAAAAAGACGAGGCTCTAAAACCACTTCTAGAACTCGAACAACCAAGCTCTCAGACACCAAAAACGAAGCTTCTTACTTCTCCCACTAACAGCTCCTATATCCGCAATACCTAGAACCACAACATGAGATCTCTTCCTCTCATTACCACAAACGCATAACAAGAAACAGATCGCCAATCAGAGCTCTATAACTCCCAGAATCAAGGATTGAAGTTTGGGTGTTTTTGGTTCGTCAAAAGGATTTTCGGAAAAAGAGAAAGAAGGGAAAGTTATGGAAATCCGTAAAAAATCAGCCTTTTATAGTCAGGCCATGATACACGGTGTGTATTACAGATACACGGCGTGTATTGCTGATTCACGGCCATGTATCATGGTCTGCCCAACTTGACAAATTTTCACGTACTCACTTATAACTTAAACCCGACTCAATTGTGGACGTCCGGATTTCGATGGGGCCTCAAGAACATTGTTTCCAATGTGTCAACCATCCAAACTCGAGTTCCAAACCATTCGGTTGGACGGGGATGTTACAAGTCTCCACAACTTCAAGAGATTTCGTCCTCGAAATCACAACCCAACTCACCCTAGCAATGTAACCACAAATCACAGCAAGACGCAATAACATAAGGATCACATTACCTCTCGAAACTCCCTCTTAACGGCTCTAGCAACACACACCTTCTAAGGAAACTACTCCCACACTAACTTGAACTTCCACCTAACAAACACGCTCAACCGAACTCTACAACACAACCAACCACAAGAGCATAATCAGAAGCAGAACCACACACAACTCACTCAAGAGCACAACCATAACACAAGAGCACAACTCAAGCAAAGCAAGAAAACTACCAACTAACACCTCCGACCAAAACTTCACACTCCTCGAACACTCCACTATACCTAGCCAAAATCTACAAGGGCTCTACCCTTCCAACCAACCTCCTAGTCTACTACCACTTCCATTCTCAAACTACTCTGACACCCTCTTCACTACAGGAGGACACAAAAACATCTCAGTTGACCAATTTCAAAAATCACATTGCAATTCAAAACACTTTCCTTTCAAACTCAAAACACTTTCCTTTCAAACTCAAAACACTTTTCCTTTCAAAATTTCCCACCCATTTAAAACAGCTTGAAAATCCCTGAAAGTTGCTCATGTGCCGATGCTTCACCCCTTCTCCGTACGAGGTTAATTACTCCTCTAGAAGAAGAGACGAATCACCTACACAACAGCAACTAACCAGGCTCTGATACCATCTTTAACCCCCGTCCCAAACTGACCCGAGTTTACCCGTGGTCGAACCGGCATGAGTGCTACTCAAAGAACTAACTTTAAAAGAAAAGAGTAAAACTAGTGGAAACAGAAACAACTGTTATAAAAAGGGTTCAAAACAAATGAAAGCCTTCATTAAATACAATTCAAAATCTGAACAACTGATAAATCAAAATCTGAAATCCAAACCTCAACAACGATTACAAAGCTCCCCAACCCAAAAGTGTCAACTGAAACATAAAACCAAAATGATAGTCACTCCAAAGTAGTCCACTAATCTTCACTTCACAACTCCAAACTGGAACTCCTCTGAACTCAACCGAACACTTGGAAAGAGAAACTAGGGGGATCAATTTCCTATTGAAATTGAGTGAACCCACTGGGTTTAACTATGCGTCGAACCTAACCTGAAGAGCGGTTCCAAACTCCACACACAACCAACAGTGGAACCAGAAACAGTCATTCATATTTTAATTCCCTAACATAGTCTAGGCGATCACATAAGCTCAAATCTCAATTCAACATCCACAATTCACAATAGCATCAATATAACAAAAGCAATCATTCATACGATTCAGCAATACACCCATACATATAGTTCAACATAAGAAACACCATACATACAGTTCAATATCAAGAGCATCATAATTCACTCGCCATCTCAATTGTCACTCATCAATCATACACAATCGCCTTGCACACAATCCTAAATTACATTTCAGTCTACTAAGTGAGTTATTAGGCATCTCTCTATATTAACAGTTCACAGTCCATAACACCATCCTACACCTAAACCATTCACATCAATCCACAGCTCAGCACAACGACACCATTAGTGCATAGATAAATTCAACATAGTCCACAACACAACACAAGGCACCTCACATTCAGATTCAATGCACAAACACACACACATGAATCGGGCACACACATAAACACATCTCATTAATTTCTCTAGGTGAGTTCATTAGGCGCCTTGGAGTTGCTCCACACCACCACTGCCGGCCAACAATCCCTAGTAACACAACCCAAGGTGATCTACTCAACGTCGACCGATATCACCAATAATCCATGGTACTTGAAGAAGGCGATCCACTCAACGTAGACCGACTCAACATCAATCCCTGGTAGCTAACCAGAGTAATTCACTCAACGTGAACCGGACACAACTCAACACATCTCATGGTGGGCAGTGTGGACTCCTACCGGTTCTTGATTTATTAATCACAAACAAGCATTCATCACTCAAACCCAACAACCAAAACCATCCATCAGTTTCCCATCAAATCCATCCAAAACCAACATCAATCCATCATTACTTTCCACGCCAACATCATGCTCAAATTCCCATTCAAAACCAACCAATTCCAATCATCAAGTCCAACAACAATTCCACCATCCATTCCATCATTAACCCAACTCCAAACCACATTCCACGTATCACAACCCAAATAACTACACACATCAACAATGCTAATCCAATCAATCAAACCAAGTCCCAATTCCTCTAGCCAATTCCATTAGCCAATTCCACGTACCAATTATATTGTCCACTTCCATGTACAAATTCCATTACCAATTCTATTAGCTAATTCTAAGTCATAAGCCTACCACCCTAAACGCGTTAACAACCACCTTCACACACAACATCAATTTCTCCCAAGCCATCGCATACAACAATTCAACCATTCATGTAATCACACCACCCAATTCCCTTATCAAATTCTATGACATAATTCTATATCAATAACACATTATCAATCCCCAACCCGTATAACACCACTTTCAACCAACAACATGTAACCCCATTCCACATATTTACAATCACATCACACTTCATTCAATAATTCCACTTTACAAAAACAGTTTAAGGGTAAACGGCTAGCTCACTAGCCACCCCCACCTGCAAGTATAAGGGATAGCCATGTCGTGAGTCATAGGGTTACCCTCCTGGTCATCCTTCATAGGATGACCCCAGATTGGAAGGGCCATCCACATGTTCATCATTTATAAGGCGACCCCACATTGGCAGGACCACTCTCCTGCAACCATAACTGACAATAGCATAATATACACAATTATCATGTTCACATACCTGTCTGTCCTATCACTGTTTACTAATTCTGATACATTTCATCATCATCGCTAATCATCTTCCCCAATCAGAACAAATAACCAACAGCCATCAATCAACAACCAATTCAACAATTAACAAGCACACGATAATCATCAATCATCATAATTCACACAACAATCAATTGCAGAACAGTTTCCCTTTTTACTCTCTTTCAATTTCATGCAAACCCCTACATTCTTCTAGTTCAAGGTTTCAACTCATCACATCAACCAATACTACCTATCATACGCTAAACCCTCACCTGACAAGAAGACGAGGCTCTAAAACAACTTCTAAAACTCGAACAACCAAGCTCTTAGACACCAAAAAATGAAGCTTCTTACTTCTTTCACTAACAGCTCCTCGATCCGAAATACCCTGAACCACAACATGCGAACTCTTCCTCTCATCACCACGAATGCATAGCAAGAAACGGATCACCAATCGGAGCTCTACAACTCCCAGAATCAAGGACTGAAGTTTGGGACTTTTTGGTTCGTCAAAAGGATTTTCGTGGAAAGAGAAAGAAGGGAAAGTTATGGAAATTCGTGAAAAATCAGCCTTTTATAGTCAGGCCATGTTACACAGCGTGTATCATGATACATGGTGTGTATTGCTGATTCACGGCCATGTAACATGGTCTGCCCACCTTGACATATTTTCGCGTACTCACTTGTAACTTCAACCCGACTCAATTGTGGACGTCCCGGACTTCGATGGGGCCTCAAGAACATTGTTTTCAATGTGTCAACCATCCAAACTCGAGTTCCAAACCGTTTGGTTGGGTGGGGATGTTACACATGATTACCTTTTTCCTCTCCGAATAGTTGTGGCATTCTAGGAAGTCCTCCATACTTCTCTCCCAATCAAAGTACTCGTCGGCATGAATCTTGCCAGCAAACTTGGGAATGGTAAGCTTGAGATTGTTCACAACATCATAAATCTCTTGGACTAACCTTCTAGGCCTCTGGTTGAGGTCATCATGGGGTCCTTCTTCATAATCTTCTCGCGTGTCTCTTCTTTCAAGCCTTGCTAGGGCTTTTTGTATTCCCGCCATTATTCCACCAAGATCATGGATCTGGCCCTCCAAATTAGTCATTCTCTCGTCTGTCATGGTTAGTTACAAACAAGCAAAATCTATTTTCTATCCCCTCTTCTTAAAAATCACTTTTACAACGAAAGTAAACAAAGTTGGCAAGGGTGGCCTTGCTTTCTTTTCTTTTTTCCTAGCCTTTTGATATTTTCTTGATGGCTTTTGATGGCCACTGTTTTTCTTTGCCTTACAATGCAATAACAATACAAGGAATTGAAATAGAAGGGAAGTATTCAAAACTAATTTTCTAAAGAGCAAGAAAAGAAAAGGATATGGATCCAAGAGTGAACCTGGAAACTGGGATAGGGGTTGGCCCTAGTGTTGAACCGAAGCTCTGATACGAACTGATGTGAACCGCTGCAACCATGGGCAGACGACCCTTAAATACCACAAGCTCATCTCCTAGCACTCGTGAAGAACCTAAGGAACCGGATGGAAGAGGACTTTTACCCACTAACTATAAAGGAGCTAGGAACTAGAAGTATCAAGTCGAGGGCACCACGCCAAGAGATGCATGCTCTTGATGATAAGCCAATCCTTAAGCAATGCACAAGCACATACTCCAAGCAGTTTTAGAACAAAGTTTTGAAGGGGGTTTATTGATTCATAAAAGTTGTTAGTATAAGGGATGGTCAACGACCTTATTATATAGGGAGGGAACAAGCTCTCCTCCCTATTAGCTACTTCTTAATCTAGAATTAAAATAATCTAAATACTAATTAGGACATTCAAAATACCTTAAAAATCCAACATAAAAAGGAAAACTATAAAGGAAACAAAAATAGGATAATAGTGTCTTGGAACCGAAGAAATAATCCTAAATAGGAAAAATTGGCAAAATTGGCAAAATCTGGGTAAGCCCCAATCCGGGCAGCATCCGTGGCGGTCGGGCAAGTCTTAGGCTAGCTGGGCAGGGATTCTGACTCGGATTAGGCGCTCCACTCATGTCCTAGTCCTAGGAGGACTAAGGCCCACGTTCTTTTGGACATGGTAGCAAGGATTCCTCGCCCGGATGGGAGTCCTTAGCTCGGTCGGATTCTCTTTTAGTCCTATGAGGACACAGTTCGATTCAAGTGTGGGGTAGGATTCTAGAAGAATTGTGCTGAATTTAATTGCTTCTTTGTGATTCCTTGGTTAATTTTGCTAGAATTACACGGTTCTTGACTTTTGATGTTAAGTTAACTTCAAGTTTTCACAATGATGCTTAGACTGCTTAATTTAGAACCTGTAACCAACATGCCTGCATTGATGCTAAATGAACCCGGTCAGAATAGAAAATTAGAATCAAGCTTGTAGTGTTACTTTTGAATTGCACGAAAATGATCGAGGCCGACTAGCAACCAATTGTGAGCTTTTGATCTGTTGCACATAACTAGAAACTTTTTTTCGTTTTGAGTGGCTTTCTCGTACTTTGAATGAGTTAGAATTTGCATAAGACGTATTCTAGACCATATGATAACACGAGTACTAGGATGATAGAGGCACCTAGAATTGCTACTTAAACCAGAAGCTATCCCGACATTAATCCCTCTAGGTGTAAGCCCTTGTGCTTGGCCTGTTCTTTCGGTTTGATATTACATTACGGCCATTTCTCATGTTTTTGTTCACCCTGTTGATCCCATGTGGTAGTAGTTTGAGATTAGCTAACCACAAGTCGGTCTGTGGTGTTAGAAAGTTCAAAACGTTCATTTCCCTACATAAGGTAGAACGAAAGCAATAAGTAAATGTAGAAAGAGAGAAAAATTCAAAAAAAAATAAATAAAAATGCTAAGTTGCTTAAGGGTATCCTAGGACGAGTGTACATTATTCCATTCCGAGTTTGGTTAGACGTTAGGAATCCATAGATTTTGATTCGAGGGAGGTTAGTCGAATGCTACACCACACCAAACCCATCATCATCATACATCCCTTCATCCATTCATCATAAGCCCGTGTAGTGTAGGATCGTTACAGTCCCTTGCAAAGTCCTTTTGACTAGTTTCTCGTGTTGTCACATGATGGAGATTGTGGTCGAAATGCAAACCTATGACAGAATTCGGCCGAGAAAGTGATTGAGAGCATAAACACGTCCTTAAACACAGAGTGTGAGAGTTCCCCCATTTTACTAAATATTTTATGTGTGAGAAAGTCTTGTTGGTTGCTACTTGTTGTGGACAGAGAATTAGTGAGATCAGTTTGTTTGGTTGATGTGTATGAATGTTTAGGTTAATTGTTCTAAGTGTATCGGTTTAAAATTCATTTTTAAGACTTGAATCTCAATTTAATCGATCTTGTCATTTGTGGACATGAGTGCGTTATAAATCAATTTTCTTGAGGACAAGCAAAAGCTTAAGTGTGGGGTAATTTGATGACACTAGAATTATCGTGATTATCAGCCCCGTTCAAGCGGCATTTCATTGCTTGTAACACGATTTTAGGGGTGGTTTAGTGGGTTTTCATTCATTAATGCTATTTCCTACCAATTTTGTTACCTTAGCCCGTTTCGAGTCTATTTGATCTGTTTTCAAGTGTCTCTTATCAAATGTGTAGTCGTCAGATGTGTTCAGTATGCTATAGAACCTCGAGAAATGATCTGGGATCGTCAGAGAACTCAAACCGATCGAAGAAACAAATTATTCTGCCCAGGCTTGAAGTTCTCGGTGAGAACTTCCATGTTCTCGCCGAGAAGGTGCAAACAAATTAGAGAAATTCTCGTCGACAAATTTCCAGAAGTTTATGAAGAAGTTCTCGGCAAGAACTTCAATGTTCTCATCGAGAACATTATGATGAAATTAAAGAACATCAGCATCGCCAGTTTGAAATTAAAGAACTTTAATTATTCTCGCTGAAAACTTGGCCTTTTCAGGGTCAGAATTGGATAATACTCTATTTAAGGAACTACTCAACCCCAATTGAAGGGAGACCAAATTTCAGACTTCTACACACATAAGAGAGAGTTGAGAGCGATTCTTGGAGTTCCCGGAGAGATTCTGAGATGATCTTTCCATCTCGGAGGTGCTCGGAGCTAGGAGTGAAGATTTCTAGAGATTTAAGCTTCGCAGAATCGTTAGAATTAGGTTTTTCATATTCCTTCTATTCTTCCTTTGTATGATGAATTATCTGGTTGTCTTTGATTCTCTTATGTCGAACATGAGTACCTAAGCTTTTGTCTGTCTTTCGTAAACAACCTTAATTAATCAATCTGTCTTTTAATTAAATTTCAATTTCCTCTCATAATAGTTTGGAAGTCGTGGAACTCACCCCATGCAACTTGTTTAAAACCTGAATAATTGTCAGTTCCTTTGAGTAAATAATTAGAAGAAACTCGTGGAATACGATCTATCCTACTTTTTTCGGATAGTTATTTGATACCGTATTTTACACGTTATCACCCGCCTTCCATCACATCATCAAGACACATCCATATAGGATTCTTCCTCGAAGGAGTATTCATTCTGACACATCCACAATAGGATCCTTCCACGAAGGAGAAAATCAACCGACCTTGGCAACCCAACCAAGAAATTCACCCCCGTGAATCGAACTCAAATACAACCAGTATTTCGGGTGGGGTAACGTTAGCTCCTTCCGGTTCTATCATTGTAATTCCATATAACACAACCACATCAATTTCCGCAGATCAATAATATAATTGCACTAAACTAATCCAAGTACCAATTCCATGTAATAATTCTACTACACAATTCACATCACACACTTATTATGGGCATACTGCTAGCCTTACCGACCACCCCCACCTAATAATAATAAAAACAAAAAGGTGATCATATCGCAAGGTCTAGGGCCACCCTTCTATTCACCCTTCTAGGATGAGTCTACATTGGTAGAACCATCCTCCTACACATAACATTCTACAATCGTACTAAATCACAACCACATATACACTTACAGATTCAGGAATTAAACTCTCATTTCTAGCCATCTAGACAAACCAAACATCCAAATCAATTCAAGCTACTCATAAGCACATCATCAATCAATTCAATATCAAAACATATAATTAACCATTTTCAACTCTCCAATTCATGAATCCCTATTAATCACTAAGTCAGATTGTAATTCCTCACGTCTCTACCTATCGATGCTAACCCTCACCTGAACATTACTGCAAACTCTAATTCTACCTGAGAAGATCCATCTCATCATTCCGGTTTCACAAGTTCTGATGGTTTGTCAATCGGAGCCCTAACAGACAAGTTATGCTCGAATTTCTTATTTGTCAAAGACTAACCTACAAAATAGACCCTTTGCGCCAAACTTCCAAATAAACCCCAAATTTACAATAATGATGTTCCAGACAAGTCGCCTGACCCAATAGATGTTGGAAGCCCAATCGCTTGGTCTTCAGTGATGTGGGTGTACCTCGTACGTAAAGAGGAAATAGCAATAAGTTTAGGGAGTAAACAGGGTGATTATAGGAAACAGGTTATGTAACATCCTCGCCCAACCGAACAGATTAGAACTCAAGTTTGGGTGACTAGAGTGCTGGAAACAGTACATTAGAGGGTCTCTTGAGGTCTGTGACGTTCGTGTCCATATCGAGTTGAAGTTGCTTGAGGGTGTGTTGTGCAGTGAAGGAAACACGCGGTGTGTTGTAACACACGCCGTGTATCTCAGATACACGGTCGTGCTCTTTTAAGTCTGAATCTCGTCGAATATGGGCAGGAAATAACACATGATGACACTCGATTTGATGTGATTATCAGCCTCATTTAAGTGACATTTCTTAGCTTAAGACATGGTTTCTAGGGTAGAATAGCGAATATTCACTCTACTGCTCTATATCGTGCCATTTGTGTTACCTTGGCCCTTTTCGGGTCTATTTGATGGTTTTCTTGTGTTTCCATGATAGCACAGGTTTTTGCCATCAAATAATGTAACCAGGAACGTGTCTAAGGCATTGGAACCAAAAGGAACCTCACTAGAATCAACCAAGGAGTCAATCAAGTCAACACATCTCCTGCCCCATTTTACACAAAAGTTTTCGGCGAAAAGACCTTGAGTTTTCGCCGAAAACTCAAGAAGAAATCGGCAGATCATCACAAGAAGAAGTTTTTGGCGAAAAATCCAAAGTTCTCGCCGAAAACTCCAAGTAATTTCAAACAGAAGAAACAGACGGAGCAAGCCAACTTTTTAAAGGGAGTTTTCGGCGAAAAATCGAGCCGTTTCCAAGCTACCCGCGGACGAATATAAAAACGAAAATACCGGCTAAACAAAAGGGGGACTTCATAATTTACACTTGGGATGAAAAATTCCAAGATGAAAATCAGAGAAAGAAAGAGTGAAAAAAGGGTTCGAGGAGCCAGGAAAGGATCGGGACGCCATCCTTCCATCTCGGAGAACCAGTGCTAGGAGTTGAAGATCCTGCAGATTGAAGCTTTAAGGATTCGTTGAAATTAGGTTTTACAGTTCTTCTCTGTCTTTCCTACCTGAGATGTATTCCTTGTTCGTCTTTGATTCTTCTGTGTTGAATATGAGTAGCTAAACTCGTAGAGCTTAGATTAGATGAACCCTAAGTGACTCAGGGCTTTAAAGCAGTCACGGATCGGCGGTGATTAGATTCGAAATTCATTCAGTTTCTCCTTCATGTTTGATTTGTTCTTTGATCTCTGTATTTCTTGTCTGGTTTGGCCACCTAGATTAGATTCTTGTTAAGTTGAGGATAGTAGCGAATGTTCGCCTCACTTTAAAACACCAAATCAAGCAATTAACCTATTCATTGGAGTGTGCCTTTCGTAGGAACCAGTTAGGGTTAATCCATTGCAAGAGTAACTCATTAATCACTAGTAATTGCACTAGTTAGTTTTGTCGTCGCAAAAAGCGACCGTACTCGGGCGACTAATTAATCTTGGTAGTTAGATCGGATGGAGCGAACGTTCGCCAGTCTTAAACGTAAGGGTAAGAAGTTATGGTGGTGTCTGTGAACTGAATGAATTAGAATTGAAAATCGCTGGTCTGTTGACTGCTAATGCTCTGGTGATCTAAGGGGGATTCAAAGTCTAAGCTTGCCTGTCATCTATCTAAGTCAAACAATCAATCATTCTGCATTTTAATTTCATTTCAGTTTTCCTTGCATTTTAGTATAGAAGTTGTGGAACTCACACCACACACAAGTTGCTCTTTCCTGAATAAAAATTGCCAACATATTTGAGTAAGCAAGTAGAAGAGGCCCGTGGAATACGATCTGTCCTGCTCTGTGCTTGACAATTATTTGATTGCATGCATTACAACGTTCATCAAATTGGCGTCGTTGCCGGGAAAACTTCTATTTCATTGAAAGAAGAGTTGGCATTTTTATTTTTCTACCTTTCCATCTTTCATTTCCCATCACACTTCGATTTTACACCGGTTGTGCTTGTTTTTGTCCCTTGCAGGTCATAGCAGATACAGAATCAAACTACTTCCGTTCCATCTTTCCTTTCCGCAATGGCTTGCTCCAAAGAGTCTTGCGGACTACAGTAAGATGAGCGCATCTAACATTCGATCTCCCATCACCGTACCTTATAACGACGACGATCTTGACTACGAGATCAAAATTCCCTTCCTGGGACTAATCTCTAGGGACGTGCAATTCGAAGGAAAGCCAGATGATAATCCTTGCACACATCTATCTGACTTTCTGGCTGTCTGCAAAACATTCAAGTCTGGGAACCTCAACAAGAATGCTCTATGCCATCGAGCCTTTCCATTCTCTCTCAGAGGTGCAGCTAAGAGATGGATGGGAAGCAAGCCACCCGGTCATTACACTAATTGGGAAACTTTAGCTCAAGATGTCATTGAAGAGTACTTCCCTCCATCAAGGACAACTGCCTACAAGGACAGCATCTCCATGTTTACTCAGAAAGAAGATGCAAGCTTGTACGACACTTGGAATGAATTCCAAGCCCTTCTCTTCAACATCCCTCATCATGGGTATGAACAAAGGCAGTTGGCTGAATTCTTTGCTCGCGGTATGCGTGAGGAATCTGCAAAGTGGGTCAACTCCCTAGCTGGGGGAGACTGCACCGCTCTTACCCCTCAGGATGCTCTTCTTCATTTTGCTAGCTGTGCTTTAAAGTCAAGAAACTGGGAGAGACAAAGAGAAGGTACCAAAAGTCATATGAGCGTTGGAGATCAGGTCAAAGCAGAAGTTCAAAAGCATCTAAAGACAATTGGCATCTCCCTCGATCCCCCGGCAGCTACCGTCTTTTCAGCTGACTGTGGATGGTGCAGAACCTGTGCTCATAACGGTGGAAGCTGCCTTAACTTCGGTAAAACAGATGACTGGTCTACAGAAGAGGTGAACTTCATTAGTCAAGGCTTCGCCAACAATCAGAAAGGCTACACCAATTACAGGAACTACCAACCATAGAATCAGAACAACCGATTCTCATATTCATACCAAAGACATCCTGGATTCATTGGAGGACAACAACAGCTTCGAGCAAAGCCGCATTACAATAGAGACGAGGACTATGAGAAGAAGTTCAATCGAATCATGAGCAGACTCAATGAACATGACAATCAATTCAAAGCTTAAGTTGCACTCAATCAAGGACAAAGGGCTCAAAGCTAAAGGATAAAAGATGCAATAAGCAATGTGAGTAGATTTCTCACCAGCAATCCTTTCCTTAATCAAGCAGCATTTCAAGGAGACCTCGGTGTGAAGAATGAACAGGCTCAAGCTATCACCACCAGGAGCGGCACGCAAACAACTGATCCAAAGGCTCCAGAACCTGACATGATACCAGATACTACTGCCATGAATATGCTAGAGATTGAAGATATCACGGAAGAGGAAGAGGCAACACCGACTCCTCCTCCCAAGACAGCTCCTAAGCCCGTCTTAGCACCATATATACCTCGGATCCCCTTTCCAAAAGCTGCAATGAGCAAAGCCAAGGATCACGATACCCAGTATAAGAAGTGGTACAATGTTCTCAAGAATGCAGAGATCAAGATACCAGTAACTGAAGCTGTAGAGATCATACCACCACTTGGGAAATTCTTTAAGGATCTCGTGAAGAAGGTGAAGAACGGAGAGGCGTACTCTGCCACACTTACCAATGAATGTGCTTCTCTCTTCGGTGCACCATCTCCCATGCGACAGCCGCCGCCACCGCCAGTTAAGTGTTCTGATCCCGGTCCTTTTACATTACCATGCAT
This sequence comes from Linum lewisii, assembly GCA_034768395.1. Taxonomy (NCBI): domain Eukaryota; kingdom Viridiplantae; phylum Streptophyta; class Magnoliopsida; order Malpighiales; family Linaceae; genus Linum; species Linum lewisii. The sequence continues at coordinate 32,722,563 of CM068301.1, read as the reverse complement.
CATTAATGGTATTAAAATTGACCGTAGTCTAGCTGATTCTGGTGCTTCTATTAATGTTATGCGCCTGCTAATCTTTATGAAAAATTAAACCTAGGGAAATTAAAACCACTTACCTTGCATCTTGTGCTAGCCGATAGGTCTGTCAAACTGCCTAGGGGTATAATAGAAGATGTAGTTGTTTCCTGTGGTCCTTTTACTATAATTGCAGATTTCGTTGTTCTGGACACCCGTGAGTTAGACGGAATGCTCATATTAGGCCGACCCTTCTTAACAACTGCTGGTGCAAATATCAACTGCAAACAAGGCCTGTTGACTTTAAGTTTAGGGCAGGACAGTGTTACATTTCGCATTAAGGATAGCATGAGATATTCTGTTGCTCAAGATGATAATTGTTATACTGTTGATTCTATGGAGTTGGCCTTGGCCAACTTCATCACTAACGCCTTATCTAGTGATCCACTAGAGTTGTGCTTTCAGGAATTGACAATGCACTAGAAGATCCAGAGCAGCGCCTGTGGTAGGACGAGTTAGACAATCGGAAAGCGACATCCACAGCCACTTCCGCCACTCCACACATCGAACCAGCATCAAGTCGGATCACTACCTCATATGAGAACCCGCCAGAACTCGCCTTAAAGGAGCTGCCCGACCATCTCGAATATGCATTCATGGGAAGGAATGCCAGCTGCCAGTCATCATCAATTTGATTTTATCTCCCAAGCAGAAAGAGCAACTAATCAGGCTACTCAAGAAGCATGTCCGAGCCATTGCCTGGCATATGGCCGACATCAGAGGCATCTCTGAAACCTTCTTCAAACATCGAATAGTTGTAGATAAAGAGTTGAAACCAGTCAGACAACCACAACGCCGATTAAACCCTCTGATGCAAGAAGTCGTGAAGAAAGAAGTTCGGAAGCTTCTAGACGTCGGGATCATCTACCCTATTGCCGACAGTCCTTGGGTCAGTCCAACTCAGGTTGTTCCGAAGAAAGGAGGAATCACAGTCATCCCTAATCCGAAGGGTGAGCTCATTCCCACTCGCACGGTTACCGGATGGAGAGTCTGTATCGATTATCGATGACTTAATGACGCCACAAAGAAGGATCACTTCCCATTGCCGTTCATTGATCAGATGCTGAACGATTGGCTGGTCATGACTACTACTATTTCTTAGATGGGATGTCCAATTACTTTAAGATTCCCATCGAGCTCAATGATGAAGAGAAGATGACCTTCACCTGCCCGTTTGGTACATTTGCTTATCGTTGTATCCCCTTTGGTTTATGCAATGCTCCCGCTATTTTTTAGAGATGCATGCTTGCTATATTGGAAGTATTCATGGACGACTTCTCCGTTTATGGAGACTCAGTTTTCCAAGGGCCTAGCCAACTTGGACAAGGTGCTAGCTCGTTATGAGGAAACCAACTTGGCTCTTAGTTGGGAGAAATGTCACTTTATGGTTACCGAAGGCATTGTTCTTGGCCATAGGATATCCAAGCTCAGAATAAAAGTCGATTGTGCCAAGCTTGAAACCATCGCCAGTTTGTCGTCGCCGACCTCGGTCAAGACAGTTCGAAGCTTTCGTGATCATGCTGGATTCTACCAGAGATTCATCAAAGACTTCTCCAAGATCACTCTTCTAATGACCAAGCTTGTAGAGAAAGATGTCCCTTTCGTTTTTGACAAGGCGTGTCTTGAGGCTTTTGAGATCCTGAAGACTAGACTCACCACCGCACCAATCCTTACAGCACCAGATTGGAATCTTCCATTTGAGATTATGTGCGATGCTAGCGACTTTGCCGTTGGCGTAGTTCTTGGACAGAGAAAAGAAAAGAGGTTTCATCCCATCTATTTTGCTAGCAAGACGCTTAACGATGCTCAAAGGAACTACACTACTACAGAGAAAGAGCTCCTAGCTATCTTCTTCTCCTTTGATAAGTTCAGACAGTACCTGGTTCTTTCACACACCATCGTCTATACAGATCATGCTGCTCTGCGCCATCTGTTAGCCAAGCAGGATTCGAAGCCAAGGCTCATCCGGTGGATCCTCCTTCTCCAAGAGTTCGACATAGAGATTAAAGACAAGAAGGGAGCTGAGAACCTAGCAGCCGACCACCTTTCCCCACTCGAGGAATCACAGACTGGTAAGTCTACTACTACCCCTATCAATGATTCTTTCCCTGATGAATTCTTGCGTGTTAAAATCTATGAACAGGTCAATAGCATAGCCATCGAGCCTTGGGCATTCACTCACACTCAAGAACTAAGTAACGCAACCGATTCAGATGAGCCCTGGTATGCCACCTTTGCTAATTATCTCTCTCGCGGCATAATACCTCCTAGGTTAGACTATAATGCACGCAAGAAGCTCCTTAAAGAGGCCAAGTCATACTTCTGGGATGAGCCTTTCTTATACCGAATTAGTACTGACGGGATGATCCGAAGATGTGTCTCTTACATCGAAGCAGCTGACATCTTGCGTAAGTGCCATGAAGGCCAGTTTGGAGGACATTTCGGCGGCAACCGCACTGCAAGAAAGGTACTTGAAACTGGATTTTATTGGCCTTCAATCTTTAATGATTGCGACGCTTTTGCTCATCATTGTGATGTATGCCAACGATCAGGTAACATCTCTAACTGTAATGAGATGCCTCAAATTGTTTCTTTAACTGTTGAAATTTTTGATGTTTGGGGAATTGATTTTATGGGACCGTTCACACCCTCCAACGGAAACAAGTACATTCTTGTGGCCATTGATTATGTTTCTAAGTGGGCTGAAGCTGAAGCTCTACCCACTAACGATTCAAGAGTTGTGGGTCGGTTCCTTACACGTCTTTTCACGCATTTTGGTTCAACACGCTTCATCATAAGCGATAGGGGTACCCACTTCCATGGACATTTCGACCGGGTGTGCAAACGCTTTGGCATCACCCACCAAATGTCCACAGCTTACCATACTCAGGCTAATGGTCAAGCAGAAGTGACGAACCGTGAGCTCAAATGAATTCTTGATAGGATAGTTGACCGGTCCCGCAAGGACTAGTCATCTAAGCTTAGTGATGCCTTATGGGCTTATCGAACTGCCTATAAGACTCCCATCGGTACCTCACTGTATCAGCTGGTCTATGGCAAGGCATGCCATTTGCCAGTTGAGCTTGAGCACAAGGCGTTTTGGGCTACTAAAGAGTTGAATATGTGATGTGAACTGTTGCAACCGTGGGTAGACGACCCTTGAACACCGCAAGTTGATTATCGTACAACGAGGTAGAACCGTCGGGAAATGGGGATGGAGAGGACTTTGACCCGCTAGCTATATAACAGCAAGGAACCAGAAGTATCAAGTCGTAGACGCCACGCCAAGAGATGGATGCTCTTGATGATAAGTCGATCCTTCAGTATTGCAACATACAATAAGGATTTCAAGAACAAAGTTCTAAAAGGGGTTGTTTATTTCATAAAAGTTGGTGTCTACAAAGGGTGGCCGACGGCCTCTTTATATAGGTGAGGGAACAAGCTCTCCTCCCTAAAGTCTACTTCCTAAATAAGAATAAAATAAAGAGTCCTATTCCTAAAAGAATCCTAAAACCCCTAAATAACTTGAACTAAAAAGGAATAAAACATAAAATAATGATGGAGTCTTTAATATGGAATAAAAGACCTAAATAGGTCAAAAACCCTAATCTGGCCGAATTCGGCTGCTCGGGCCGGTTGGCGGCGGTGGCGGCCCGGTGGGCTTGTCCAGTCAGGCGTCGAGCCTGATATGGGTAGCGGTCACGGGGCCTGGTGTGCGGAGCTAGTCCAGGGGCAAGGGCCTTGCCCAAGAGGCCTGGTCTTTGTGGCCGGCTTCATGGAATTCCTCAGATCGGTCCGGCTGCCGGTCTAGGGCTCGGGGCTGGCCTTTCCTTGGGCCTTCTCCATTTCCGCTAGGGCCTTCTTCTTTAAGCTTCAGGTAGGCCTTCAAGTAGTTCCGGATGTAGCTCTCCGGGGGTTGGGTTGGTCTGAGTGTTATGCCTCGGGGCCAAGGACTCCAATTCTTCTCATGGCTCGGCTCAGGGTCAATCCTTGGAAGCTCTCCTCTCCATGCCAAGTATTCTTGGGCTCTTTTCCTCCTATACTCCAGAAATTCTTCCAGAGGGTCACTCACGGGGCTTACTTTTCTTCAGGGCTTTTGGAGGTCAGGCTAGGAGCAGGTTAAGGTTTTTCTTCCTTGCTAGGGCTTATACCCTCGGTCAGCAGCATGGCCTGGAATAGCATCCCATCTCGTGGAGCCTTTCTACCTGCAAGGGAAGGACTTAGTCGATATTTCAGGGCGTACCTTGGCTTTAGGGCTTGAAGATGGCCTGCCCTAGGCTCTATATGCCTCTTGTGAGGTCCTAGGGTCTTATCTCGGCCTGGTGACCCTGGTGGGGTGTAGGAGTGCCGGTTGGCATCAGGGCAGCATTATTGGATCATATCATCCCCCTCTTCTTGCCTTGGATTTGTCCCCAAATCCATTTCGGGTCTCTTCTAGCACTCATCACCCTCTTCCAAACTTCAGCAATTTTATTGGCCACAGTCAGGGAAGACTCAGCATCATCTTTAGACCTAGGAGTGTCACTTGAGTCAGTAACGGACCAAGGCTCGGGTCTTTGAGTGCTTTCTCCATCGGTCTCTGATGACACTCGATTTGACGTGATTATCAGCCTCATTTAAGCGACATTTCCTTGCTTAAGACATGGTTTTTAGGGTAGAATAGCGAATATTCAATCAATTGCCCTATCTCGTGCCATTTGTGTTACTTTGGCCCGTTTCAGGTCTATTTGATGATTTTCTAGTGTTTTTATGTTAGCACAGGTTTTTGCCATCAAATAAAGTAGCCAAGGACGTGTCTAAGGTGTTGGAACCTCAAGGAATTGCACCAGAATCGATCCGAGGAGTCAATCGAGTCGAACCAAAGTTTGCCCGGTTTACAAAGGAGTTTTCGCCGAAAATACCCTAGTGTTTTCGGCAAAAATGCAAGAACAAATCGACTGATGCTCATCAAAGGAAGTTTTCGGCGAAAACCCTAAGTTTTCGCCGAGAACAATTGGACCGAAAATCACAGAGAAAAAGCAGCCGGCGGACCATCCATTTACACTAAGATTTTCGGCGAAAATTCCCTAGCATTTTCGGCGAAAATATTAGTTAAAATCCGGTGATTTAGGGTTAAGTATAAATACTTAACCGGCGGCCCATACTTTTTGGGGACCAGATCATAATACACTTTTCATAATCAGAATTCAAGGATTCTCTGAGAGTTCTGAAGGAGAGTTTAGAGTTCGAAGAGCCGGAAAGAGATCGTGACGCCACCCCTTCCATCTCGAAGACTCGGAGTTAGGATTGCAGTTTACCGAAATCGAAGTCTGCCAGAGTCGTCTTAATTAGGTTTTTCAGATTCTTTTCTGTTCTTCCTCTGGTGATGAACTCTTTCTTTGTCTTTGATTCTTTTGTGATAAACATGAGTAGCTAAACTCTTAGAGCTTAGACTAGATGAACCCTAAGTGACCCAGGGCTTTAAAGCGGTCACGGATCAGCGGTGATTAGATTCAAAGTTCAATCAGTTTCTCTTTCATGTTTGATTTGTTCTTCATTGTTCATGTTTCTTGTCTGGATTGATCACCTAGATTAGATTCTTGTTAAGCTAAGGATAGAAGCGAACGCTCGCCTTACTTTAAAACATCAAATCGAACAATTAACCTTATAATTGGAGCGTTCCTTTCGTAGGAACCGGTTAGGGTTAATCCACTGCAAGAGTAACTCATAAATCGTTAGTAATTCCACCAGTTAAGTTAAGTCGTTGCGAGAGGCGATCGTACCCGGGCGACTAATTAATCTTGGTAGCTAGAACGGATAGAGCGAACGTTCGCCGGTCTTAAACCTAAGGGTAAGGAGTTATGGTGGTGTCTTAGAATTCATTGAATGAGAACCGAAATCCGTTGATCTGTTGATTGCCAATGCTTTGGGGAACGAAGGGGGATTCAAAGTCTAAGTTCGTCTGTCATCTCTGTTTTAATCAACCAATTTTCATTCTGTTCTTAGTTTCAATTTTTAATTTTTCTGCGTTTCTTAGAATTAGAAGTCGTGGAACTCACACCATGCACGAAGTGTTTAAACCTGAGTAATTTGCTAGTTTATTTGAGTAGTCAATCATTAGAAGGCCCGTGGAATACGATCTACCCTTGCTTGTTAGCTTTGTTAGTTATTTGATTGAGTCGTCAACGACCGGTTCATCAAATTGGCGCCGTTGCCGAGGAACTTCTTTTGATTGTTTGAAAGAAGAACTGGCAATTTATTCTTCTATTTTCCATCTTTCACTTTTCCACCCACTTCGATTTTACATTGGTTTTGTTGTTTTTGTTATTTGTAGGTTGTTCACTGGTGTATGCATCGCCGCCCTTGGACTCGCTCTCAAACCGACAAGGCTAAGAGTATAGAGAGACCAAGCAGTTCTGCTCCACCTCGACAATCACAAATTCCAAGGAGAAGCAGAATCAATCCACGTCCATCCATCACTCCGATTAAGATTGAGGAACTGAAGGAGAGTTCCTCATCTCCATCTTCACCTGTAACGTCACCTACATCCGTTTCATACACCGAGTCGCTTTCACCTCCTCCATCTCCTACCATGACTGATCAATTACCACCACCACCACCACCACCAGGCGGAAATCCACCACCGCCGCCTGCACAGAAAAGTCTAGCTGATTACAACAAGCCAAGCGCGACTAGCAATCGATCTGCCATTGCCGTACCGCGCATTGAAGGAGATCCTGACTATGAGATCAAGAGTCCATTCTTGACTATGCTCTCTAGGGATCTACAGTTCGAAGGCAGGCCCCTAGACAACCCGTGCACTCATCTTGCAGACTTCCTTGATCTCTGCAGCACTTTCAAGAACGGAAACCTCGACAAGAATACTCTTTGTTTGAGAGCTTTCCCGTTCTCTCTGAAAGGCGCTGCTAAGAGGTGGCTTATTGGCAAACCACCTGGATATTACACTGATTGGGATACTGATGACACTCGATTTGACGTGATTATCAGCCTCATTTAAGCGACATTTCTTTGCTTAAGACATGGTTTTTTAGGGTAGAATAACGAATATTCAATCGATTGCCCTATCTCGTGCCATTTGTGTTACCTTGGCCCATTCCAGGTCTATTTGATGGTTTCCTAGTGTTTTTACATTAGCACAGGTTTTTGCCGTCAAGTAAAGTAGCCATGGACGTGTCTAAGGCATAGGAACCTCGAGGAATCAAACCGGAATCGATCAAAGGAGCCAATCAAGTCAAACCGAAAATCTGCCATTCACACTACCAGTTTCGGCGAAACCAGGCCCCCAGATTCGGCAAAACCAGCAGTTCAAATCAGCTAGTGCCAAGTGAAGAATGGTTTTGGCGAAACCACTCAACTGCTCGGACCGAAAATAATGAACAGCCGGCGGAGCCCTGAACTCAAAGCCAGTTTCGCCGAAACTACCCCTATGGTTTCGGCGAAAACATCAGCTTAGCCCGGCCCAACTAGGGTTAAGTATTTATACTTAATCCGGCGGCCCGAGGAGGGGGGATCATAATTAATCATAATACAACTTTTCGAGATGAGATTTCTCTGAAGTTCGAGAGCGAAGAGTTGGAGTTCGAAGAGCCGGATAGAGATCGTGACGCCATCCCTTCCACCTTGGAGAACCGGAGCTAAGAGTGCAACTTACCGAAGATCGGAGTCTGTCAGAGTCGACTGAATTAGGTTTTTCAGATCCTTTTCTGTTCTTCCTCTGAATGACGAACTCTTTCCTTGTCTTTGTGTCTTTTGTAATGATCATGAGTAGCTAAACCCTTTAGAGCTTAGACTAGATGAACCCTAAGTGACCCAGGGTTTTAAAGCGGTCACGGATCGGCGGTGATTAGATTCGAAATTCAATCAGTTCTTTTTTCATGTTTGATTCGTTCTTCATTGTTCATGTTTCTTGTCTGGATTGATCACCTAGATTAGATTCTTGTTAAGCTAAGGATAGAAGCGAACGCTCGCCTTACTTTAGAACATCGAATTAAACAATTAACCTTATAATTGGAGTGTGCCTTTTGTAGGAACCGGTTAGGGTTAATTCACTGCAAGAGTAACTCATTAATCACTAGTAACTGCACCAATTAATTAAGTCATTGCGAGAGGTGACCGTACCCGGGCGGCTAGTTAATCTTGGTAGTTAGAACGGATAGAGCGAACGTTCGCCGGTCTTAAACCTAAGGGTAAGGAGTTATGGTGGTGTCTTAGTAATTGATTGAATGAGAATCAAAATCCGCTGATCTGTTGATTGCCAATGCTCTGGGGAATGAAGGGGGATTCAAAGTCTAAGTTCGTCTGTCATTCTTGTTTCCAAACCCTATTTCTCAATCTGCTTTAGTTTAATCTTTTTAATTTTTCTGCATTCCTTAGAATTAGAAGTCGTGGAACTCACACCACGCACAACGTGTTTTTTTTTCCTTGAATAATTTGTTAGTTCTGAAGTAGCCAATCATTCGAAGGCCCGTGGAATACGATCTATCCTAGCTCTTGAGCTTGATAGTTATTTGATTGAACCTGCTAAGCACAACGACGGTTCCATCAAATTGGCGCCGTTGCCGGGGACTTCTTTTGATTGTTGAAAGAAGATCTGGCAATTTATTCTTCTACTTTCCATCTTTCATTTTTCCATTCACTTCGATTTTACACTGGTTTTGTTTGTCTTTGTTATCTGTAGGTTTACAGGTGTATGCCTCACCATCCTTGGACTCGCTCTCAGACCGAACAGGCTAAGATTGCAGGAAATCCAAGCAGTTCTGCTACACCTCTACGATCACAGATTCTGAAGGAAGGTAGATCCAATCCATTCATCACTCCGATCAAGATCGAGGAACCGAAGGAGAGTTCCTCATCTCCGTCTTCACCGCACTCTTCATCCGCTTCATACACCGAGTCACTTTCACCCCCTCCATCTCCCACCATGACCGATAGATTACCACCAAACGGCGATCAACCGCCGCCACCCCCACCTGCACAGAAGAGTCTAGCAGACTATAATAAGCCGAGCGCGACTAGCGTTCGATCTGCCATTGCCGTTCCGCGCATTGAAGGAGATCCTGACTATGAGATCAAGATTCCATTCTTGACCATGATCTCTAGGGATTTACAGTTTGAAGACAGGCCCCTAGACAATCCGTGCACTCATCTTGCAGACTTCCTTGATCTCTGCAATACTTTTAAAAACGGAAACCTCGACAAAAACACTCTTTGTCTGAGAGCTTTCCCGTTCTCTTTGAAAGGCGCTGCTAAGAGGTGGCTTACTGGCAAACCACCTGGCTACTACACTAACTGGGATACTCTGGCTCAGGACTTTGTTGAAGAATACTTCCCTCCGGCCAGAACAATCGCCATCAAGGACAGCATCGCCAGATTCTCCCAGAAAGAAGGAGAAAGTTTATATGATACTTGGAATCGATTCCAAGAACTTCTCTACACCTACCCTCATCATGGATTCGAGCAGAGGCAGTTAGCTGAAATCTTCTCTCGAGGACTTCGAGAAGAATCTGCCAAGTGGGTCAATTCTCTAGCTGAAGGGGATTGCACTACACTCACTCCTGAAGCTGCTCTTCTGCACTTCGCAAACTGTGCCTCCAAGTCAAGGAACTGGGAGCGACAATATGAAGGATCGAGGAGCAAGCTAGATTTCTAAGCAGCTATCAAGGCAGAGGTAGAGAAGCATTTGAAGAAGTCTACCACACCAATCAAGCCACCGGCAGCTTCTGTCTATGTTGCCGATTGCGAGTGGTGTGGAGCTTGCTCACATAACGGAGGCCGTTGTCTGAATTTTGGTAAGGCAGAAGTCTGGTCTGCCGAAGAGGTAAATTTCATCCAACAAGGCTTCGTTAATAATCAGAATGGTTATGCCGGTTATCGTAACTTCAGACAGCAAGGGAACTATCACGACAGACCTCCCTATAATGCTGGCGCCAATCATAACCAGAACCAGAATAACCGCCCGGCTGGTCAAGTTCAGGATCAGAAGCCTAACCATCCGCCGGCGGGTGTCTACCAGCCGCCGCATCGCAATCCGGGTAATTATGGAACTGCTCCTGGCAATCGCCATAATCAATATCTTAACAATACCTATCCAGGACAGCAGCATCAAAGAGATAACAATGTCAGTGACCTGGATAAGAAGTTCAGCCAGATCATCACAAGACTCGATGATCATGACAGTCAGTTCAAGGCTCAAGCTCTTCTCAATCAAGAACAGATAGCATCTGGACAAAGAATTGAGCAAGTCGTGAACAACATCTCGAGCATGCTAGCATCTGGTCGACCATTTGGCCAGCTTCCAAGCCAGACAGAGCCAAATCCGAGAAAAGAACAGGCTAAAATGGTAACTGCTTGAAAACTTCTGAACTTAATTGCTGATGCTTATTCTATTTTACGCAGGATCGCTGAAACTCCGGAAGAAGAGGAAGAAGAAGAACAGAAACCGGCGCCTAAGGAGGATCCTCCTCTTGCACCGTACTTCGTGAAACCTCCCTTTCCTAGAGCACTGCTGCCAAACGCAAGGATCGAGACTGGCATGAAGGGGAACAAGGAAGGATATCCTGACATTCGTATTAAGAAACCTGTCTCTCCATATCCACTAAGTTATCTGATCCTGGTTCTTTTACTTTGCCTTAGGTCATCAATGATGTTGAAATTGAACGTTGCTTAGTTGATCTAGGAGCATCTGTTAATGTCATGCCTGTGAGTCTATATGAAAAGTTAAACCTAGGGGAACTTGAACCGCCCAGTATGCAACTCGTCTTTGCTGATAGATCGCTTAAAACCCCTAAGGGAGAGATTAAAGACGTTGTCACCAAATGTGGTCCGTTCACGTTCTTAGCTGATTATGTGATTATGGATACTAGTACAGATGACGCTACTATTCTCATAGGTCGACCTTTCATGGCTACTACTGGAATGAATATTAACGTTCCTAATGGTTCTTTGACTTTAAGAGTTGGTAAAGAAACGAAAACGTTCCGTCTTAAAGACGGCATGAAATATGACTCTAGGAATGAAGAATCTCACTGCTTAGCTGTTGAAACGGTGGGGTTGACTCCGGTCAACTCCGTTACTAATGCTTCTTCTAGTGTCTCTAGATCAGTTGTTGCTACAGGTATTAAACAGGTTATAAAGAAGAAGCCAGAAGCTTCAGTTCAGAAGCCACCTAAGAAGAAGAAGGAACTGCAAGCCTCTTCTAAACCACCGAGCAAACCTCGAGGAAAGAACAAGGAGACGAAGACCCAAATGGTCTGGAGACCAAAAGCTCCACCGTCTTCCACCGAGCCAGCTGCACCACCTGTTAGTTCCGAGAAACCGGCGCCGAAAGCGTCTCCTAAGGAAGTACTAACGATCACCGATCCTGGTGATAACAAGCCGAAGAAGAAAGAAAAAGAGAAACCGACAGTCCTCATTCCTTCCATCGTCACACTAAAGAAGGATGACCTCTCGAGAGAGCTGTTCGAACCATTCAAGTTCGTTGATCATCTTCCCGACGGATGTACCAAGCTTTTGCATGCGAACGGGAAGAGATTCACGCTTACCGGAGAAGTCCCGAAGCTGTACTTTATGAACTCCGACGCGAGCGTGAAGGAGAATCGAAGTTGGGATGTCTCCTAATACCGTCCAGGTATCGTCCAGCTCAAGGACGTTAATAAAAGAGCGCTTCGTGGGAGGCAACCCACGGCTGGAGTCAGTTTTGTTTTGTTTCAACCTTGGTCTTTTAGAGTCGGTTCGGGAGAGCCAAAAGTGTCAGTTTGTTTGATTTATTATTTTTTTGTGTAGAGTCTGCATGTCATAGAGTCAGTCGCAAGTTGATTGAGGTCGTTCCGATTTTTATGGATTTAACTGTGATTTTCTGAAGTTGGCCTGATTTACGAAAATATTTTAAACCCGAACAGTTCAAAATCTTCGGCGAAACCACCTTTATTTTCGGCAAAACCGATCTTCAAATTTCGAACCTATTCTCCTGTTCCTCATTTTCGGTTCGAAAATTTTCTGATTTCGGCGAAACCATCCTAACTAAAATTTTCGGCGAAACCGAGCTTCCATTTTCGGCGAAACCGCCTGTTCAAATCGGTCAATCCATTTTAACTAGTAGTTTCGGCGAAACCACCCCCTACTTTCGCCGAAACTGATTTGCAAAATCACTTAAGTTATCCTTTAAAGATCCGGTCCACCCCCTCTCTCATCCATTCTCTTATTTTCGCTCAGCCTACCCGAAACCCACCCTCTCCTTTTGAAATCGCCGAACGCCCCGCTTTCAAAACCCGCCGTCACCGCCGTTTCACTCGCCGCCGCCGTCGCCGACCGCCGCCACACCTCTCCCCTCCTCATTCCGATCCCAACAAGCCCTAAAACGTTCGAATTGGAGCTTTGCAGCTCCAGTTCTCCGAAACCCCAGTTTTCAAGTTTTTCACCGATTCCTCTCCACCCGTCCACTTTTTGCAATCATGGCTTCAAGGTAAAGTGTACAACTTTTCAATACAAATCTTTTGACATACGAATTGCTGAATTTCGCCTGGGTTGACTTTCGGTTGACTTTTCGGTTTGCCTCGTTTTGCGTGCCGACTGTTTCGTGTGAACTAGGATTGACTGAACTTATAGAACTGTTCTAGGATGCTTAGGGAGTTCCGTGCTTAATCTCCATATCATTTGGTCATGTGTTGCTATGCATACGATTAATTTCTTGTTATGTTGACTTTGTGAGAAATGTCGGTTTGACTTTGAACTGTGTTGATCATTTGGCTGCCCCAAGTGTCCATTCTCGTACATATTATCGTGCTTGCCAATTGAAATAATATTTTACCGTCATTCTCCGAGTTGTGACAGTCTTGCCACGATTAGGGTTTAATATGACTTAATGTTGACTTTCTAAATGTCGGTTTGACTTTTTGAACTCTGATTGCGCTTACCTGATTATAGTTGTTCTTAAGACATGTGTTCTATTGTCTATGATTACCGGTTACCTTACTTCGCTTACCCCACTAAGTTTCCCTCATTTTTTTGTGAAATTGAGTTTTTCTACTAAGTGTGGGGTAGGATCTTAGTTGACTAATCTGGTTTCACTTCTGGTTTTAGGAACACTTTTGAGCGCAGGACTAAGGCACGCCTTGATGGCGCCTCGAGCTCAGGAGCTGCCGCTCCCGTCACACCCGCCATTCTGGGTCCTCCACCTGCACTCCCTCGCCATGCTGGATACCATCCCACCATCGCCCGTCTACCGGACTTCTACTTTGGGAACTTCCAGAAGATCGAACACATCCGTGGAGCTGACGTGCGTCCCTTATCCATGGAGTCACTCCAGGAGCATGACGAGGACTCCTACCGGAACGTGCATGACGCCCTAGCACCGGCCGGTCTCCTAGAGCAAACCACCATAGCCGCCGAGTTCCCAGACATTGCTCTCCAGGAGTTCTGGGCGACATTTGACTTGGACGAGCATAAGAGGAGACGGGGCCAGAAGGTGATCACCTTCTTTCTTGGTGGGGTGTACAGGCAGCTCACCTACGATGAGTTTGCCGCTCATCTGGGCATCCCCTACGAGCACTATCACGATCACCACCTCGGCTGGGGCGATGATGATGACGACGAGGAGTTACACGCCCTCTGGAGCCACATGACAGGCGTGCCTGGCGATCGCCTCAGGAAGAACAACTCAGTTAAGTCTCTCTCTCACCCGCTCTATAAGTTTATTCATATGGTTTGGCGGAGATCACTTTTATATGTCAGAGACAAGGATCGCCACCATATCCTTAAGGAGGAGCTCGTGCTTCACCGAGCCATCCGAGAGAGCTACCCTCTCCACCCCGGCTGGGTGCTCGCTCACATCTTCAGCCAGCGGACCATGAGGAAGAAGCTACCACGCAAACTCTTGGGAGGCAACTTCATCGGTCAGCTCATCCTCTCCTTCGGCATCAGCCATGAATACGACCCTAACATTCCATGACACCCAATTATGACCATTGGAGGAGACTTGGCGGTCGAGTACGACTTAGAACTCGACCTCAGTCCCCATGTAGCAGCAGATCCTCCACTCCAACCTGCGGTCGAGTCGGAGGACGAAGATGATGCTGAGGAGCAACAGCCGCAGCCGCCGCCTGAGTTTCAAGATTATATACCCTCGCCACGCCATCAGGCAGGGTACATCCACCAGTCGCCGCCGCGCATTCCAGATCCATTTCCGGCGCATACTGACCAGCCGCAACACCACCCCGCAGACATTGGTGAGCTGTACAAGCGACTGCAGGAATGGCGCATCACCGACAACGCCACTCAAGAGGCGCGGTGGACTATTATGCAGCAACATATGAACCAGCCGGCCGGCGTTATGAGGACAGCTGGAGTGGCAGCGACAGCTCGGCGATTACTTCCACTTCCCCCACCCTTGAACCTGCTCAGCACAACGACGGTTCCATCAGATACTCTGGCTCAGGACTTCGTTGAAGAATACTTTCCTCCGGCCAGAACAACAGCCATTAAGGACATCATTGCCAGATTCTCACAGAAAGAAGGAGAAAGCTTATACGATACTTGGAATCGATTCCAAGAACTTCTCTACAACTACCCTCATCATGGATTCGAGCAGAGGCAATTAGCTGAAATCTTTGCTCGAGGTCTTCGAGAAGAATCTGCCAAATGGGTCAATTCTCTAGCTGAAGGGGATTGCACTACACTCACACCTGAAGCTGCTCTTCTTCACTTCGCAAACTGTGCTTCCAAGTCAAGGAACTGGGAACGACAATCTGAAGGATCAAGGAGTAAGCTCGATCTTGAAGCAGCTATCAAGGCCGAAGTAGAGAAGCATTGAAGAAGTCTTCCACACCAATCAAACCGCCGACAGCTTCTATCTATGTTGCTGATTGCGAATGGTGTGGAGCTTGTGCGCATAATGGAGGCCGTTGCCAGAATTTTGGTAAGACAGAAGTCTAGTCTGCCAAAGAGGTAAATTTCAGTCAACAAGGCCTTCGTTAATAATCAGAATGGTTATGCTGGCTACCGCAACTTTAGGCAGCAAGGGAACTATCAAGACAGACCTCCCTACAATTCTGGCGCCAACCATAACCAAAACCAGAATAACCACCCAGCTGGTCCAGCTCAGGATCAGAAGCCTAACCATCCCCGGCAGGTGTCTATCAGCCGCCGCACCATAATCTGGGTAATTATGGAACTGCTCCTGGCAATCGCTAGAATCAATATTTGAATAATACCTATCCAGGGCAGCAGTACCAGAAAGAAAACAACGTCAGTGACATTGACAAGAAGCTTAGTCAGATCATCACCAGACTCGATGATCATGACAGTCAGTTTAAAGCTCAAGCTCTTCTCAATCAAGAACAGATAGCAGCCGGTCAAAGAATTGAGCAGGCTGTGAACAACATCTCGAGCATGCTAGCATCTGGTCGACCATTTGGCCAACTTCCGAGCCAGACAGAGCCGAATCTGAGGAAGGAGCAAGCCAAGATGGTATTTGTTAAAAAATTTACAAGCTTATCTGCTGATGCTTGTTCTGTTTTACGTAGGATCGCTGAAACTCCAGAGAAGAAGGAAGCACTGGAAGTGGCGCCTAAGGAGGAAGATCCTCCTCTTGCACCGTACGTCGTGAAGCCTCCTTTTCCAAGAGCATTGCTGCCGAATGCAAGGATCGAGACTGGCATGAAGGGGATAAAGAAGGATATCCTAATGCTCGTAGTAAGAAATCTTCCTCTCCATATCCAGCTAAGTGTTCTGATCCTGGTTCTTTCACTCTACCTCTTGTCATTAATGATGTTGAGATAGAACGCTGTTTGGTTGATCTTGGCGCGTCTGTTAATGTTATGCCCATGAGTCTATATGAAAAATTGAACCCAGGAGAACTAGAACCGCCTAGTATGCAACTTGTCTTTGCTGATAGATCACTTAAAACCCCTAGGGGAGAAATAAAAGACGTTGTTACTAAATGTGGTCCTTTCATGTTCTTAGCTGACTTTGTTATCATTGACACTAGTAAGGATGATTCTACCATTCTCATAGGACGACCTTTCATGGCTACTACTGGAATGCAAATTAACGTTCCAAATGGTTCTTTAACTTTGAGAGTTGGTAAAGAAATGGTCACGTTCCGCCTGAAAGACGGAATGAAATATAATCCTAAGAATGAAGAATTTCATTGTTTAGCTGTTGAAACTGTGGAGTTGACTCCGGTCAACTCCGTTACTGATATCTCTTCTAGTGTGCCTAGATTAATTGCTGTTGCAGATGCTGGACAGGTTATCAAGCAGAAACCGAAATCTGCTCAAAGAAGAAGGAACTGAAAGCCTCTTCTAAGCCACTGAGCACAAAACCTAGCAGACCTCGGGGAAAAACAAGAAGACGAAGACTCAAATGGTCTGGAGACCAGTTGTGCCGCCACCTTCTACCGAGCCAGCTGCACCACCAATTCGTTCCGAGCTACCGGCGCCGGAACAACTATGGAAGGAGAAGCCGAAAGCATCTCCTAAAGAAATACCTACGATCACAGGAGGTTAAAGAGAAGAAGGAGCTGATCGTTCTCATTCCGTCCACTGTCTTCCTTGTGGAAGATGATCCCTTTACAGAACTGTTCGACCATTCAAGATCACTGACCACCTTCCCGACGGACGTACCAAGCTCTTACACGCGAACGGGAAGAAATTCATGCTCACTGGAGAAGCCCTGAAGCTCTACCTTATGAACTCCGATGCTAGCATTGATGATGAACCGGTTGTCAACGACTCAATCAAATAACTAACAAAGCTAACAAGCTAGGGTAGATCATATTGCACGGGTCTTCTATGATCGACTACTCAAATAAGCTGGCAAATTACTCAGGTTTAACCACTTCGTGCGTGGTGTGAGTTCGACAACTTCTAATTCTAAGAAATGCAGAGAAATTAAAAATTGAAACTAAGAATAGAATGGAAATTGGTTGATTAAAACAGAGAAGACAGACGAACTTAGACTTTGAATCCCCCTTCGTTCACCAGAGCATTGGCAATCAACAGATCAGCGGATTTCGATTCTTGTTCAATCAATTCTAAGACACCACCATAACTTCTTACCCTTAGGTTTAAGACAGGCGAACGTTCGCTATATCCGTTCTAGCTACCAAGATTAATTAGTCGCCCGGGTACGGTCGCCTCTCGCAACGACTTAACTTAACTGGTGCAATTACTAATGATTTATGAGTTACTCTTGCAGTGGATTAACCCTAACCGGTTCCTACGAAAGGCACGCTCCAATGATAAGGTTAATTGTTCAATTTGATGTTTTAAAGTAAGGCGAGGGTTTGCTTCTATCCTTAGCTTAACAAGAATCTAATCTAGGTGATCAATCCAGACAAGAAACATGAACAATGAAGAACAAATCAAACATGAAAGAGAAACTGATTGAACTTCGAATCTAATAACTGCCGATCCGTGACCGCTTTAAAGCCCTGGGTCACTTAGGGTTCATCTAGTCTAAGCTCTAAGAGTTTAGCTACTCATTTTTATCACAAAAGAATCAAAGACAAAGAAAGAGTTCATCATCCAGAGGAAGAACAGAAAAGAATCTGAAAAACCTAATTAGGACGACTCTGGCAGACTTCGATCTTCGGTAAACTGCAATCCTAGCTTAGAGTCTTCGAGATGGAAGGGATGGCGTCACAATCTCTTTCCGGCTCTTCGAACTCTAAACTCTCTGCTCCATAACTTGAGAGAATTCTGAAGTTTGGTAATTATGATGTATTATGAGGTATGAAGTATAGCTGATTTTGGGCCGCCGCCGGTTAAGTATTTATTCTTAACCCTAATTTAGCCGGATTTTGCTTGATATTTTCGCCGAAAATACTAGGGTATTTTTGCCGAAAATCTTGGTGTAAATGGGGAGCCCGCCGGTTGATTTCTTCTATAAATTTTGGTCCAATGGTTTTTGGTCGAAAACTTAGGGTTTTCGCTGAAAACTTCTGTTGATGAGCATCAGTCGATTTGTACTGATATTTTCGCCAAAAATGCTGAGGTATTTTCGGCAAAAACTCCTTTGTAAACTGGGGCAGGAATTGTTTCGACTTGATTGGCTCCTTGGATCGATTCCGGTGCAATTCCTCGAGGTTCCAACGCTTTAGACACGTCCTTGGCTACTTTATTTGAGGGCAAAAACCTGTGCTAACATAAAAACACTAGAAAACCATCAAATAAACCCGAAACGGGCCAAGGTAACACAAATGGCACGAGATAGGGCAATTGATTGAATATTCGCTATTCTACCCTAAAACCAGTCTAAGCAAGAAATGTCGCTTAATGAGGCTGATAATCACGTCAATTTGAGTGTCATCAAAAAACCCCACACTTAAGCTTTTGCTTGGCCTCAAGCAAACTGAATAGAAACGCTCATGTTCACAAATGATAAGATCGATTAAATTGGAGTTCAATCAAACACAATGAATTATTAGACAGATAGATCCTAGAACAAGAAACCTAACATGCATACTGATCAGCCAAACTACCTGGTCTCACTAATAAACTGCACACGACAAGTAATCGTAACCAATTATGCACGAATTTGACCTGACCGACCAGGCTCCTCACACATGATATATTTAGTATAATGGGAACTCTCACTCTCTGTGTTTAAGGACGTGTTTCTACTCTCAATCATTTTCTGTTACTGAATTCTGTCATAAGTTTGCAATTCAACCACATCTCCACCACTGTGACAACACGAGTAACTAGTCAAGAAGGACTTCCCTGCTAGGACTGTAACGAATTCTACACTATTTGGGTTTATAATGAGATGGATGATGGGAATGTATGATGATGGCTTCCTACCGTGCGGTGTAGCTTTCGACTAACTTCCCTCGAATCTAGCCTATGGCTTCCTACCGTCTAACCAGACATGGGTGGAATAATGAACGCTCGTCCTATGATACCCTCAAGCAACCTAGCACTTATTATTTTTCTTTACACAATTTTTTTCTGACTTTTCTTTTGACTTCGTTCTTCCATTTGTAGGGAGAAGAACGTTTTATTGAACTAAAACTTGAAACCTTTTTGGCTTTTCTGATTTTTCTTCTTTTCATTTTTTTTCGAAACTTGCTTCTTTTCTTCTTTTTTTTCTTTTGTGCCGATTCTTTCTTTTAGTTGCTAAAGGGGTTTACACGTCTGGACATAATAGCTAAGACCACCTGTTTAATGGCTATAGGCAGGTTACCACAAACCGACTTCCGGTAGGTCAATCTAGAACTACAACCACAGGGGATCAACGGGGAAACGAAAGAATGGGAATTGGCTGTAATGTATAATCGAACCGAAAGAACAGACCAAGCTCAAGGGTCTAAACCTAATGGATTTTATCATTGGGTAGGCTATCTGGCTTAATAGCTGAATCTAGGTGCCCCTATCATTCTAGAACTCGTGTCATCGTGTGGTCTCGAGTAGGTCTCATGCAAATTCTAACTCATTCAAGCAAACAGAAAACCACTCAAAAAGAATTGAAATTGCGAGTTACGTGCAATGGATCAAAAGCTCCCATTTGGTTTGCTAGTCGGATTCGGTCATTTTCATGCAATCAAGGCTACAAACTACAAGTGTGATTTTAAAAATTATGTTCTAACCAGGCAATTTAGCATCAAAGTATACAAGTTGGTTCTCAAGTTCTAGGTTAAGCAGTCTAAGCATCATTATGAAAGTTTGAACAACAACTTAACATCAAAAATCAAGAACTGAGCCATTCTAATGCTAGAGAGATGGAATGGAAACACGAGGCACGCAGAAAACACAATCAAGGGCAATCAAGTTCATGCAAGATTCTCTAGCATCCTACCCCACACTTAAATCGGACTGTGTCCTCACAGGACTAATTCTAGAGTTCAGAGTGAAGTAGAAGAACCTGGACCAAGATGGTTGGTGTAGGGGATGAGCACGGGTCCTCGGAGCGGAGGGAATCTACCGAAATGAAGCAAAGGGAATCTCCCTACTGCCTACAAAACAAAAACAAATGAAACATAAAAAGGAAACCGGGACAAGTGTCCCAGATCCACACAGAAAAGTGGATCGAAATCGAAGAATAAATAAAAAGAAGGGAGAAGAAAGAGGATACAACCCGGTCACTGCTCGTCAGGCGCGCCGGGAGGTGGAAAGTGGAGGAAATCACCGAGCTGACGTTGCCACTCCAGCTGTGCCTCATACCGCCTATCAGCGCGGTGCATACGTTGCTGCATAATAGTCCATCTCACCTCTTGAGTGGCATTGTCGGTGATGCGCCACTCCTGCAGTCGCTCATACAGCTCTCCAACATCCGCGGGGTGCGGGTGAGGCTGTGGGTGAGGCGCCTGGTATGGATCTGGAATGGCCGGCGGTGACTGGTGTACATACCCTGCCTGGTGATGTGGCGAGGGAGTATGGTCATGAGACTCTAGCTCATACTGAGGCTGGGACTCCTCAGAATCATCTTCTTCCTCCGACTCATCCTCGTACTGGAGGGGAGGATCTGCTGCTACCTGGGGACTGAGGCCCAGCTCGAGGTCGTACTCGACCGCCAAATCTCCTCCAACGGTGCGTACTCTGCGGTGTGGGATGTTCGGGCCATATTCGTGGCTAAGGCCGAAGGAGATAATGAGCTGGCCGATGAAGTTGCCTCCCAGGAGTGAGCGAGGTGGCGTCCTCCTCTTGGTCTTCTGGCGGAAGATGCGAGCAAGCACCCGTCCGGGGTGAAGAGGGTAGCTCTCCCGGATGGCGCGAAGAAGCAGAAGTTCCTCTTTGCTGATATGGTGGCGGTCCTTCTCTGGAGCATATAATAGCGATCTACGCCAAACCATATGAATGTATCTATAGAGAGGGTGAGAGAGAGATTTAACTGAGTTATGGTCCGAGAGACGATCGCCGGGCACTCCAGTCATAGGCCTCTCCGTCGTCCTCGTCGTCCGCGCAGCCGAGGTGATGACCGTGGTAATGCTCGTAGGGGATGCCTAGATGAGCTGCAAACTCATCATAGGTGAGGGTCCTGTACACCCCGCCAGGTAGAAGGAAACGACCTTCTTGTTCTGCCTCCTCTTGTGCTCGTCCAGGTCAAAAGTGGCCCAGAACTCCTGGAGAGTGACGTCTGGGAAGTTGGAAGCTATGGTGGTCAGCTCCAGGAGGCCGGCCGGTGCCAGGGCGTCGTGCACGTTCCGGTGGTAGTCCTCATTGTGATCGAAGAGGGAATCCATGGAAAGTGGCCGAACATTAGCTCCCGGAATGTGCTCGAGCTTCTTGTAGCACTCAAAGTAGTGGTCTGGTAAACGAGCAACAGTGCGATGGTGCCTAGCACGACCAGGGAATGCTGGTGGAGGGCCCTGGACGGCGGGTGTAATGGGAGCGGGGGCTCTGGAGCTCGAGGCGGCGTCATGTCTCTGCTTGGTTCTGCGCTCATAAGTGGTGTTCCTAAACAAGAAAACAAACCAGATTAGTCGAAAAACTACCCCACACTTAGTCGAAAAACTCAATTTCACAAAGAAATGAGGAAAACCGAGTGGGGGTAAGCAAAGTAGATTAACCAGTAATCACGAACAATAAAATACATGCTTAGGAACAGCCAGAATGGAATTAGCACAATCAGAGTTCAGAAGTCAAACCGACATTTCAAAAAGTCAACATTATAAAACATTGAACCCTAATCATGGCAAGACTATCACAATCGGAGAATGACGGTATAAAATGATCTCAGATGGCAAACACAATAATCAGAACGAGAATGAGCACATAGAGCAGCCAAATGATCAAAAACAGTTCATGGTCAAACCGACATGAATAGGACTTAGGCATAGCAACACATGATCAAACGATATGAAAATTAAGCACAACACTCCCTAAGCATGCTAGAACAGTTCAACAAGTTCAGCTAACCTAGTTCACACGAAATCAGTCGGCACGCAAATCAAGGCAAACCGAAAAGTCAACCGAAAGTCAACCCCAACGAAATTCAGCAATCAGCATGTCGAAAGATTCGCAATGAAAAGTTCTACAACTTACCTTGAAGCCGTGGATGCTAAAAATGAACGGATTGGGAGAAATCGGTGAAAAATCGAAAATTTTAGGGTTTGGGTGAACTAGAGCTGTAGAGCTCCGATTCGGCTGTTATAGGGCTTGGTTTGATCGGAAATGGAAGGGGAAGGGAGCGGGCGCGTCGGTGGCAAGAAATGGTGGCGGTCGGCGGGGTTGAGTTAAACAGGGGAGGGTTTTTTTTGTTTCGGTTTCGAAAATGAAGAAGGAAGAGACAGAGGGTGAAAATCCGGATTTTAAAATGAATAGTTGGTTGATTTTCAAAGACATTTTCAGCGAAAATAAGAGCAAGTTTTCGCCGAAAATGTTAGTTAAAAAGTACTGCCGGTTTTCAAAAGAATTTTCACCGAAAACAGTAATACATTTTCGCCGAAAATGTGAAACAGAGACGTCTGGAAAACTTAGTGGGATTTCAAAGAAATTTTCGCCGAAAACGTGGGTTATTTTCGCCGAAAATATTGAACTCTACGATTGAAAATATTTTCGTAATCCCGGCAAACTTCAGAAAGTCACTGTTAAATCAACAAAAATCGAAAAGACCTCAAATGACTTGCAACTGACACTATTACACACAGACTACACACGAAAAATACGAAAACAAACAATCTGACACCTTTGGCTCCCCCAAACCGACTCTAAAACACTAAGGTTGACACAAATCAAAAATGGATTCCAGCCGTGGGTTGCCTCCTTGAGCTGGACGATACCTGGATGGTATTAGGAGACATCCCAACTCAGATTTTCCTTAATGCTAGCATCGGAGTTCATAAAGTAGAGCTTCGGGGCTTCTCCGGTGAGCATGAATTTCTTCCCGTTCGCGTGTAAGAGCTTGGTACGTCCGTCGGGAAGGTGGTCAGTGATCGTGAATGGTCTGAACAGTTCTTTCAAGGGATCATCTTCCACAAGGAAGACACTGGACGGAATGAGAACGATCGGCTCCTTCTTCTCTTTAACCTCTGGCTTGATATCACCAGGATCGGTGATCGTCAGTATTTCCTTAGGAGATGCTTTTGGCTTCTCCTTCCATACTTGTTCCGGCGCCGGTAGCTTGGAACGAATTGGTGGTGCAGCTGGCTCGGTAGAAGGTGGCGGCACAATTGGTCTCCAGACCATTTGAGTCTTCGTCTTCTTGTTCTTTCCCCGAGGTCTGCTAGGTTTTGTGCTCGGTGGCTTAGAAGAGGCTTTCAGTTCCTTCTTCTTTGACGTCTGAAGAACAGATTTTGGTTTCTGCGTGGTAATCTGTCCAGCACCTGCAACAGCAATTGATCTAGGCACACTAGAAGAGACATCAGTAACGGAGTTAACCGGAGTTAACTCCACAGTTTCAACAGCTAAATAGTGAAATTCTTCATTCTTAGGATTATATTTCATTCCGTCTTTAAGGCGGAACGTGACAGTTTCTTTACCAACTCTCAAAGTTAAAGAACCATTTGGAACGTTAATTTGCATTCCAGTAGTAGCCATGAAAGGTCGTCCTATGAGAATGGTAGAATCATCCTTACTAGTATCAATGATAACAAAGTCAGCTAAGAACGTGAAAGGACCACATTTAGTAACAACGTCTTTGATTTCTCCCCTAGGAGTTATAAGTGATCTATCAGCAAAGATAAGTTGCATACTAGGCGGTTGAAGTTCTCCTAGGTTCAATTTTTCATATAGACTCATAGGCATAACATTAACAGACGCGCCAAGATCAACCAAACAACGTTCTATCTCAACATCATTAATGACAAGAGGTAGAGTGAAAGAAACAGGATCAGAGCACTTAGCTGGATATGGAGAGGAAGGTTTCTTGCTACGAGCATCAGGATATCCTTCTTTATTCCCCTTCATGCCAATCTCGATCCTTGCATTCGGCAGCAATGCTCTTGGAAAAGGAGGCTTCACGACGTACGGTGCAAGAAGAGGATCATCTTCCTTAGGCACCACTTGTAGTGCTTCCTTCTTCTCTGGAGATTCAGCGATCCTGCGTAAAACAGCACAAGCATCAGCAGATAAGCTTGTAAATTTTCTAACAGATACCATCTTGGCTTGCTCCTTTCTCGGATTTGGTTCTGTCTGGCTCGGAAGTTGGCCAAATGGTCGACCAGATGTTAGCATGCTCGAGATGTTGTTCACAGCTTGCTCAATTCTTTGACCGGCTGCTATCTGTTCTTGATTGAGAAGAGCTTGAGCTTTAAACTGACTGTCATGATCATCGAGTCTAGTGATGATCTGACTAAGCTTCTTGTCCAGGTCATTGACATTGTTTTCCTTCTGGTACTGCTGCCCTGGATAGGTGCTATTCAAATATTGATTCTGGCGATTGCCAGGAGCAGTTCCATAATTACCCGGATTGCGGTGCGGTGGCTGATAGACACCTGCCGACGGATGGTTAGGCTTCTGATCCTGAGCTGGACTAGCTGGGCGATTATTCTGGTTCTGGTTATGGTTGGCGCCAGCATTGTAGGGAGGTCTGTCTTGATAGTTCCCTTGCTACCTGAAGTTGCGGTAGCCAGCATAACCATTCTGATTATTAACGAAGCCTTGTTGAATGAAATTTACCTCTTCTGCGGACCAGACTTCTGCCTTACCAAAATTCTGACAACGGCCTCCGTTATAGGCGCAAGCTCCACACCATTCGCAATCGGCAACATAGACAGAAGCTGCCGGCGGTTTGACTGGTGTGGTAGACTTCTTCAAATGCTTCTCTACTTCTGCCTTGATAGCTGCTTCGAGATCGAGCTTGCTCCTTGATCCTTCAGATTGTCGTTCCCAGTTCCTTGACTTGGAGGCACAGTTTACGAAGTGAAGAAGAGCAGCTTCAGGTGTGAGCGTGGTGCAATCCCCTTCAGTTAGGGAATTGACCCACTTGGCAGATTCTTCTCGAAGACCTCGAGCAAAGATTTCAGCTAACTGCCTCTGCTCGAATCCATGATGAGGACAGTTGTAGAGAAGTTCTTGGAATCGATTCCAAGTATCGTATAAGCTTTCTCCTTCTTTCTGGGAGAATCTGGCAATGCTGTCCTTGATGGCTGTTGTTCTGGCAGGAGGAAAGTATTCTTCAACGAAGTCCTGAGCCAGAGTATCCTAATCAGTTTAATATCCAGGTGGTTTGCCAGTAAGCTACCTCTTAGCAGCGCCTTTCAGAGAGAACGGGAAAGCTCTCAAACAAAGAATATTTTTGTCGAGGTTTCCGTTCTTAAAAGTGCTGCAGAGATCAAGGAAATCCGCAAGATGAGTGCACGGATTGTCTAGGGGCCTGCCTTCGAACTGTAGATCCCTAGAGATCATAGTCAAGAATGGAATCTAGATCTCATAGTCAGGATCTCCTTCAATGCGCAGTACGGCAATGGCAGATCGAACGCTAGTCGTGCTCGGCTTGTTGTAATCGGTTAGACTTTTCTGTGCAGGCGGTGGTGGTGGATTTCCGCCTGGTGGTGGTGGTGGTAATTGATCAGTCATGGTAGGAGATGGAGGAGGTGAAAGTGACTTGGTGTATGAAACGGATGTAGGTGACGGTAAAGGTGAAGATGAGGGACTCTCCTTCAGTTCCTCAATCTTAATCGGAGTGACGGGCGGAGGTGGATTGATTCTGCCTCTCCTTGGAATCTGTGATTGTCGAGGCGGAGCAGAACTTCTTGGTCTCTCTATACTCTTAGCCTTGTCGGTTTGGGAGCGAGTCGAAGTGGGTGGAAAAATAAAAGATGAAAAGTAGAAGAATAACAAAAACAACAAAACCAGTGTAAAATCGAAGTGGGTGGAAAAATGAAAGATGGAAAGTAGAAGAATAAATTGCCAGTTCTTCCTTCAAACAATCAAAAGAAGTCCCCGGCAACGGCGCCAATTTGATGATGAACCGTTCGTCAACGACTCAATCAAATAACTAACAAAGCTAACAAGCTAGGGTAGATCGTATTCCATGGGTCTTCTATGATCGACTACTCAAATAAGCTGGCAAATTACTCAGGTTTAACCACTTCGTGTGTGGTGTGAGTTCCACAACTTCTAATTCTAAGAAATGCAGAGAAATTAAAAATTGAAACTAAGAACAGAATGGAAATTGGTTGGATTAAAACAGAGAAGACAGACGAACTTAGACTTTGAATCCTCCTTCGTTTCACCAGAGCATTGGCAATCAACAGATCAGCGGATTTCGATTCTCGTTCAATCAATTCTAAGACACCACCATAACTCCTTACCCTTAGGTTTAAGACCGGCGAACCTTCGCTCTATCCGTTCTAGCTACCAAGATTAATTAGTCGCCCGGGTACGGTCGTCTCTCGCAACTACTTAACTTAACTGGTGCAATTACTAATGATTTATGAGTTACTCTTGCAGTGGATTAACCCTAACCGGTTCCTACGAAAGGCACGCTCCAATTATAAGGTTAATTGTTCAATTTGATGTTTTAAAGTAAGGCGAGCGTTTGCTTCTATCCTTAGCTTAACAAGAATCTAATCTAGGTGATCAATCCAGACAAGAAACATGAACAATGAAGAACAAATCAAACATGAAAGAGAAACTGATTGAACTTCGAATCTAATCATCGCCGATCCGTGACCGCTTTAAAGCCCTGGGTCACTTAGGGTTCATCTAGTCTAAGCTCTAAGAGTTTAGCTACTCATGTTTATCACAAAAGAATCAAAGACAAAGAAAGAGTTCATCATCCAGAGGAAGAACAGAAAAGAATCTGAAAAACCTAATTAAGACGACTCTGGCAGACTTCGATCTTCGGTAAACTGCAATCCTAGCTCCGTGATGCACGAGATTTAACTCACAACAATCAAGGTCGTATTCCACGATGGCTCTCTCAAAAGCTTGTACTCACACGGTTCATGGACGGTCTATTCATTTAAAATTGGTTTTAGTTTGAAATAAGAACAATTGAAAACATAAAAGAAACTAAACAAACAAGAAAATCAAAAGGGTGCAAATCAAAGGTAAAGGAGGTTAACTTGGAAAGATAGGTTCATCATGCTCAAGAGGTATAAATGCACAAACAAGCCAAACATGATCGAGGATGCAATCGAATGACCATGCAAATCCCTTCTATAGACTCAATGCACTCTCGTCGCACTAAATCCCTATCCTAGAACCACTCAACCTAGGCTCTCGCTCTCAAGCTAAGTGACTAAGGATGCATTAAAGGTGTTTGATGAAATGCCAAGCTACAAAACCCTCTCCTATGACTCTATGACCACTAGGCTAGACACCACACTATCATGTCAATGTCCTAACACTAAGAGAATCATCCAAAGACTAATCAAAGTTCAATTGAGTGAAAATCCTAATGCACACCAAGTGTTCGATAAAATGCACAAGTGAGAAATCATGCAACTATGGTTGAATTGAGATGATCTAATCTCTTAGAACACACTCTCTTCAATCCCTAGACCTACAATCCATGTAATCCAAGCACTCTCATGCATTACATTACAAATAATAGACCAATCAAGCCATAGCCATCAATGGAATTAACAACAAGTCATAGAGACCATCTTCTTACAATCCAAGATCAATCATGGCAAGTTTATACAATTAACCTCTATCCTAGCACAACCATCTATCAATCCAAGAAAACCTAGGAAATCAGCCACACATGGCCAAGGGTACACAAGAGAAAGAAAGAGAGATGGTCACCAAGGGTTCCATGGCAATCCTCTTCTTGCAAGCTCCTCTCCCCAAGGTTGTGGGCTTCAATCCAAGCTCCTTACTCCAATTTGCACCTTGCTCTAGGATTGATGAAGGATTGGTGGATGAGGAGAAAGTGTTGGAGAAGTTGAGAGGAAAGAAGAATTGATCGGCAATTGTAAAAATTAGAATTGAGCTCCCTTAATTTTCGCCCCTTCCTCTATATATACTGCACCGGACTAGCCTTGAATTTTCGGCGAAACTGATGTAATATTTTCGCCGAAATTACCCTTGAAAACACCGAACGGCTGCTGCATTTCTTCTAAAGTTTTCGGCAAAAACTTTGAATGTTTTTGCCGAAAATATCCTCAATGATCGAAGGCCTTCTGTCTGCTTCGAGTTTTCGGACCGAGGACTTGAAAATCTTCGCCGAAAGCTTCTTCTTCGGCGAAAACTATGTGATAGTTTCGCCGAAAATTCCTTCAGCTGAAAGTCGTATTTTCTTCAATCTTGCATCGGCCGTATCTCCTCCGTCCTAGCTCCGATCGACCTCCCGTTTGATCCTACGTGCTCCTTGTCACCAGTACTACAATGCCAAGACCTGAAAATACAAAGAAAACAGCTCCAATAGACATGGAATTGGCCTCAAAGTGGCAACCCGGCAACAAAAGGACACTTTGCACAAAACTTCAATAAAAGCGTATAAATCATGGCAAAATGAGATCAAACACGGGAAATCCTTAGGCTAATCAAAGGCTTAAAATGCACCAAATATAATCACATCAAATTCCCCTACGACTAATTCAAGTTCACAAATGACAAGATCGGTCCAATTGAGATTCAAGCAACAACAATTCGGCTTAAACTGTTCCACGAACAAACTAAACCTACACATGCAAGAACGTCAACCAAACAAGTCTAGACCTCACTATTTTCTGCACACTTCAAGTAGTGGTTGAATGGGACACAGCAAAACCAATCACGACAACACCAATACTAATCAAAAGGACTATTTTTTTGAAAGTGATGAGTGATCATGATGTGGCTATCGACTCGACTTCATCCGCTTCTAGATCCGCACTTTACAAACTCTGGCATAGGATCAAGGGCTACATTTTAGAACTCTTTTTTTTCCTTTTCTTTTCTTTTCATTTCCATTTTTTTTCTTCTTTTTTTTCTTTTTTCCTTACTGCATACTAGTGCTCGATTCAACACTTCACTTAGGTGTTGAACCTGCCTAGCTCACAGCCTTTGCCCTTTTGCTAGTGCTCAACCCGACACTTCACTTAGGTGCCGAGCTTGCCTAGCTTTTCTTTTGAGCATTTTCTCTTTTTTTTTTCTTTTCTTCACAATTTAGCCACTTGATCCTTAGCCCCTTACAACTTCCACACAAGATTTCGAATTGGATTCCGTTTAATCTCAATCCACAATCACGAAGGATCAAAAAGGGTGATGAAAAGCATGGAATAGGGTGCCTTTATCATCTTAGGCCGGTGTTATCGAGTGGTACAAAAACACGTATCAAACCAATCAACCAACATACAAGAGTGATAAAATCTCAGTTCTGGCCCAGACTCATTTGATATTAGTGCTAGCATGCTGGTTATAGGTTCTAAGTAGGACAGTATAAACGTCATTGTGAAAGCTTGAAGTCAATCAAACACCAAAAGTCAAGAACCGAATGATTCTACAATAGAGGAATTCGACATTCAATTAAGATCATGCAACTCATCAAAGCATAGCCTTAGACTTCTACCGACAAATAATCACACCAAACCTCAAACTCCCCTACGACTAACATGAGCATTGTCCTCAATGATCAAGAGAGAGGGTAAGGTGGAACGAAGTTACCGCATTGGTAGAGAGGAGCATAGGACGTAATAGAGGTGAAAAAGTTCCATGATGATCCTTGGTGAAGAGTGATCCAAAATGCTTGCCAAACCTTATTCAAAAAGCTAAAAACAACACAAAAACTAAAAAGAGCAAACAAGAGCAATAAAATAAAGATAACATGGGGTGCCTCCCAAGAAGCGCTTGGTTACCGTCTTAAGCTCGACGATACCTGTGTTATGGTGTCCAACTTAGTACCTCCTTGATGTCAAGTAGCTTCTTCCATGATGAAAGTTGAGCTCCAAGTAGCATCTTGCAGGAATGGTAGACTAGCCAATGCACATTGATGCTTGTATAGCACTTGAGACCTTGGGGTGGCTTGCTACCTTTGAGTGTCGAAGCTTGAGGAAGAAAGTATGGAGGGAGCCTCCATTGAGATCCATTGTCTCCAAGTTGGTGATGCCACTCAAGGAGTCTTCCGGTTCACACATGTACGACTTCTCTTCCATTATCACCTTAGAGGAAGTTATGAAGCTTGTGTCCGTCTCTTGACAAAAGTATTTCATGATCAAGCAAGAGGATTGAAGAGTACTCACAACCTTTGGTGGGACCTCAATAGGGTGGTGTTGTTCACTTTCGTGCTCCACTCTCGGTGCCACCTCTTCTTGAAGCGTCTCCAAATCATCTCTCACCTCCTCTAAAGGGTCTTCATCCTCAAGTCTCCTTGGTTCTTCATACCCCACATCATCGTTACTTGGTGTGTCCTCGGGAAGAACATGTTCCTCAATCTCCTCCACTACCAACTCTTCTTCCGTGTCAAGCTCTTCCGGTTCACAAGTGTCATCTTCATCATTATAAAAATACTCCAAATGATTGGGATGTCGTTCATTCTCAAGAATCTTCGTGACGAGTCTATGCTTTGAGATAAGCGGTTAACTCGGTTTGCATTATCCTCCGCAATTTGTAAGATCTCTAGCATGAAAGGAGATGGAAGAGGTTTCTCATGGCTCATGAACTCTTCTTGGGGAGACTCACCTTCTTCTTCTTCCATGACAAGCACTTCTAGTTCAAGGATGTCGGAGATGAGCTTCATACTTTGAGTTGAACGATCCAACCGAGCCGCATTATCTTCAGCAATTTGCAACATCTCCTCAATTGTGGGGGGAGATGGACATTGTTGTTCCTCCTCTAGAGCTTCCTTGATGAGTGTCACGCCTTGAGCTAAACGATTGAGTTGGTTCGCATTATCTTCCGCAATCTTCAAAGCTTCCTCAAGTGTGGAAAGAGGTGGAGGAGGTTCCTCATAGCTTACAAACTCCTCTCGAGGACGCTCACTTTCCTTCACCATTTTCAAGAGCTCCTCTAACATAGAAGGAGGTTGAGAGGGTTGCTCACAGCTTGTGAAATCCTCTTGAGGGCGCTCGCTTTCTCTAACCATCTTAAAGAGCTCCTCTAACATTGAAGGCGGTGGAGAATGTTGTTCTTGACTTGTGAAATCTTCTTGATAATACTCCGGCAAGACTTGATGGTAGGGTGGAGATGGATAGGGACATTGTTCATTCCACATTGGCATTGAAGCTTGTTGTTCTTGATCCCACCATTGGCTATCTCCCTCATAAGTTCCTTGGTAGTAGTTGGATGAAGTAGGATTACCATAATATGGATTAGGAGATGGATTCCACCCTTGATAGGGACCATAACCTTGATTTCCATTCCACGAGTTCATCTTACTTGCAACCTTGCTCCCATGAACTAGATAGGTGGATAAGGGACTACAAACACGCACAACAAACACAACCAAGTAGTACAACAATGCGGGATAACAAAACCACAAAAACAAATAACAAAAACAAATAACAAAGAAGCAAAACTAAAACGGAAGGAAGTGAATAGAACGGTCCACTACTAGATGCTTTCAAAGGATTGAGAAAGTTCCCCGGCAACGGCGCCAAAAACTTGATGCGCGAGATTTAACTCACAACAATCAAGGTCGTATTCCACGAGGGCTCTCTCAAAAGCTTGTACTCACACGGTTCATGGACGGTCTATTCATTTAAAATTGGTTTTAGTTTGAAATAAGAACAATTGAAAACATAAAAGAAACTAAACAAACAAGAAAATCAAAAGGGTGCAAATCAAAGGTAAAGGAGGTTAACTTGGAAAGATAGGTTCATCATGCTCAAGAGGTATAAATGCACAAACAAGCCAAACATGATCGAGGATGCAATCGAATGACCATGCAAATCCCTTCTATAGACTCAATGCACTCTCGTCGCACTAAATCCCTATCCTAGAACCACTCAACCTAGGCTCTCGCTCTCAAGCTAAGTGACTAAGGATGCATTAAAGGTGTTTGATGAAATGCCAAGCTACAAAACCCTCTCCTATGACTCTATGACCACTAGGCTAGACACCACACTATCATGTCAATGTCCTAACACTAAGAGAATCATCCAAAGACTAATCAAAGTTCAATTGAGTGAAAATCCTAATGCACACCAAGTGTTCGATAAAATGCACAAGTGAGAAATCATGCAACTATGGTTGAATTGAGATGATCTAATCTCTTAGAACACACTCTCTTCAATCCCTAGACCTACAATCCATGTAATCCAAGCACTCTCATGCATTACATTACAAATAATAGACCAATCAAGCCATAGCCATCAATGGAATTAACAACAAGTCATAGAGACCATCTTCTTACAATCCAAGATCAATCATGGCAAGTTTATACAATTAACCTCTATCCTAGCACAACCATCTATCAATCCAAGAAAACCTAGGAAATCAGCCACACATGGCCAAGGGTACACAAGAGAAAGAAAGAGAGATGGTCACCAAGGGTTCCGTGGCAATCCTCTTCTTGCAAGCTCCTCTCCCCAAGGTTGTGGGCTTCAATCCAAGCTCCTTACTCCAATTTGCACCTTGCTCTAGGATTGATGAAGGATTGGTGGATGAGGAGAAAGTGTTGGAGAAGTTGAGAGGAAAGAAGAATTGATCGGCAATTGTAAAAATTAGAATTGAGCTCCCTTAATTTTCGCCCCCTTCCTCTATATATACTGCACCAGACTAGCCTTGAATTTTTGGCGAAACTGATGTAATATTTTCGCCAAAATTACCCTTGAAAACACCGAACGGCTGCTGCATTTCTTCTAAAGTTTTCGGCAAAAACTTTGAATGTTTTGCCGAAAATATCCTCAATGATCGAAGGCCTTCTGTCTGCTTCGAGTTTTCGGACCGAGGACTTGAAAATCTTCGCCGAAAGCTTCTTCTTCGGCGAAAACTATGTGATAGTTTCGCCGAAAATTCCTTCAGCTGAAAGTCGTATTTTCTTCAATCTTGCATCGGCCGTATCTCCTCCATCCTAGCTCCGATCGACCTCCCGTTTGATCCTACGTGCTCCTTGTCACCAGTACTACAATGCCAAGACCTGAAAATACAAAGAAAACAGCTCCAATAGACATGGAATTGGCCTCAAAGTGGCAACCCGACAACAAAAGGACACTTTGCACAAAACTTCAATAAAAGCGTATAAATCATGGCAAAATGAGATCAAACACGGGAAATCCTTAGGCTAATCAAAGGCTTAAAATGCACCAAATATAATCACATCAAATTCCCCTACGACTAATTCAAGTTCACAAATGACAAGATCGGTCCAATTGAGATTCAAGCAACAACAATTCGGCTTAAACTGTTCCACGAACAAACTAAACCTACACATGCAAGAACGTCAACCAAACAAGTCTAGACCTCACTATTTTCTGCACACTTCAAGTAGTGGTTGAATGGGACACAGCAAAACCAATCACGACAACACCAATACTAATCAAAAGGACTATTTTTTTGAAAGTGATGAGTGATCATGATGTGGCTATCGACTCGACTTCATCCGCTTTTAGATCCGCACTTTACAAACTCTGGCATAGGATCAAGGGCTACATTTTAGAACTCTTTTTTTTCCTTTTCTTTTCTTTTCATTTCCATTTTTTTTCTTCTTTTTTTTCTTTTTTCCTTACTGCATACTAGTGCTCGATTCAACACTTCACTTAGGTGTTGAACCTGCCTAGCTCACAGCCTTTGCCCTTTTGCTAGTGCTCAACCCGACACTTCACTTAGGTGCCGAGCTTGCCTAGCTTTTCTTTTGAGCATTTTCTCTTTTTTTTTTCTTTTCTTCACAATTTAGCCACTTGATCCTTAGCCCCTTACAACTTCCACACAAGATTTCGAATTGGATTCCGTTTAATCTCAATCCACAATCACGAAGGATCAAAAAGGGTGATGAAAAGCATGGAATAGGGTGCCTTTATCATCTTAGGCCGGTGTTATCGAGTGGTACAAAAACACGTATCAAACCAATCAACCAACATACAAGAGTGATAAAATCTCAGTTCTGGCCCAGACTCATTTGATATTAGTGCTAGCATGCTGGTTATAGGTTCTAAGTAGGACAGTATAAACGTCATTGTGAAAGCTTGAAGTCAATCAAACACCAAAAGTCAAGAACCGAATGATTCTACAATAGAGGAATTCGACATTCAATTAAGATCATGCAAATCATCAAAGCATAGCCTTAGACTTCTACCGACAAATAATCACACCAAACCTCAAACTCCCTACGACTAACATGAGCATTGTCCTCAATGATCAAGAGAGAGAGGGTAAGGTGGAACGAAGTTACCGCATTGGTAGAGAGGAGCATAGGACGTAATAGAGGTGAAAAAGTTCCATGATGATCCTTGGTGAAGAGTGATCCAAAATGCTTGCCAAACCTTATTCCAAAAGCTAAAACAACACAAAAACTAAAAAGAGCAAACAAGAGCAATAAAAGTAAAGATAACATGGGGTGCCTCCCAAGAAGCGCTTGGTTACCGTCTTAAGCTCGACGATACCTGTGTTATGGTGTCCAACTTATTACCTCCTTGATGTCAAGTAGCTTCTTCCATGATGAAAGTTGAGCTCCAAGTAGCATCTTGGAGGAATGGTAGACTAGCCAATGCACATTGATGCTTGTATAGCACTTGAGACCTTGGGGTGGCTTGCTACCTTTGAGTGTCGAAGCTTGAGGAAGAAAGTATGGTAGGGAGCCTCCATTGAGATCCATTGTCTCCAAGTTGGTGATGCCACTCAAGGAGTCTTCCGGTTCACACATGGACGACTTCTCTTCCATTATCACCTTAGAGGAAGTTATGAAGCTTGTGTCCGTCTCTTGACAAAAGTATTTCATGATCAAGCAAGAGGATTGAAGAGTACTCACAACCTTTGGTGGGACCTCAATAGGGTGGTGTTGTTCACTTTCGTGCTCCACTCTCGGTGCCACCTCTTCTTGAAGCGTCTCCAAATCATCTCTCACCTCCTCTAAAGGGTCTTCATCCTCAAGTCTCCTTGGTTCTTCATACCCCACATCATCGTTACTTGGTGTGTCCTCGGGAAGAACATGTTCCTCAATCTCCTCCACTACCAACTCTTCTTCCGTGTCAAGCTCTTTCGGTTCACAAGTGTCATCTTCATCATCATAAAAATACTCCAAATGATTGGGATGTCGTTCATTCTCAAGAATCTTCGTGACGAGCTCTATGCTTTGAGATAAGCGGTTAACTCGGTTTGCATTATCCTCCACAATTTGTAAGATCTCTAGCATGAAAGGAGATGGAAGAGGTTTCTCATGGCTCATGAACTCTTCTTGGGGAGACTCACCTTCTTCTTCTTCCATGACAAGCACTTCTGGTTCAAGGATGTCGGAGATGAGCTTCATACTTTGAGTTGAACGATCCAACCGAGCCGCATTATCTTCAGCAATTTGCAACATCTCCTCAATTGTGGGGGGAGATGGACATTGTTGTTCCTCCTCTAGAGCTTCCTTTATGAGTGTCACGCCTTGAGCTAAACGATTGAGTTGGTTCGCATTATCTTCCGCAATCTTCAAAGCTTCCTCAAGTGTGGAAAGAGGTGGAGGAGGTTCCTCATAGCTTACAAACTCCTCTCGAGGACGCTCACTTTCCTTCACCATTTTCAAGAGCTCCTCTAACATAGAAGGAGGTTGAGAGGGTTGCTCACAGCTTGTGAAATCCTCTTGAGGGCGCTCGCTTTCTCTAACCATCTTAAAGAGCTCCTCTAACATTGAAGGCGGTGGAGAATGTTGTTCTTGACTTGTGAAATCGTCTTGATAATACTCCGGCAAGACTTGATGGTAGGGTGGAGATGGATAGGGACATTGTTCATTCCACATTGGCATTGAAGCTTGTTGTTCTTGATCCCACCATTGGCTATCTCCCTCATAAGTTCCTTGGTAGTAGTTGGATGAAGTAGGATTACCATAATATGGATTAGGAGATGGATTCCACCCCTTGATAGGGACCATAACCTTGATTTCCATTCCACGAGTTCATCTTACTTGCAACCTTGCTCCCATGAACTAGATAGGTGGATAAGGGACCTACAAACACGCACAACAAACACAACCAAGTAGTACAACAATGCGGGATAACAAAACCCAAAAAACAAATAACAAAAACAAATAACAAAGAAGCAAAACTAAAACGGAAGGAAGTGAATAGAACGGTCCATACTAGAGGCTTTCAAAGGATTGAGAAAGTTCCCCGGCAACGGCGCCAAAAACTTGATGCGCGAGATTTAACTCACAACAATCAAGGTCGTATTCCACGAGGGCTCTCTCAAAAGCTTGTACTCACACGGTTCATGGACGGTCTATTCATTTAAAATTGGTTTTAGTTTGAAATAAGAACAATTGAAAACATAAAGAAACTAAACAAACAAGAAAATCAAAAGGGTGCAAATCAAAGGTAAAGGAGGTTAACTTGGAAAGATGGGTTCATCATGCTCAAGAGGTATAAATGCACAAACAAGCCAAACATGATCGAGGATGCAATCGAATGACCATGCAAATCCCTTCTATAGACTCAATGCACTCTCGTCGCACTAAATCCCTATCCTAGAACCACTCAACCTAGGCTCTCGCTCTCAAGCTAAGTGACTAAGGATGCATTAAAGGTGTTTGATGAAATGACAAGCTACAAAACCCTCTCCTCTGACTCTATGACCACTAGGCTAGACACCACACTATCATGTCAATGTCCTAACACTAAGAGAATCATCCAAAGACTAATCAAAGTTCAATTGAGTGAAAATCCTAATGCACACCAAGTGTTCGATAAATGCACAAGTGAGAAATAATGCAACTATGGCTGAATTGAGATGATCTAATCTCTTAGAACACACTCTCTTCAATCCCTAGACCTACAATCCATGTAATCCAAGCACTCTCATGCATTACATTACAAATAATAGACCAATCAAGCCATAGCCATCAATGGAATTAACAACAAGTCATAGAGACCATCTTCTTACAATCCAAGATCAATCATGGCAAGTTTATATACTTAACCTCTATCCTAGCACAACCATCTATCAATCCAAGAAAACCTAGGAAATCAGCCACACATGGCCAAGGGTACACAAGAGAAAGAAAGAGAGATGGTCACCAAGGGTTCCATGGCAATCCTCTTCTTGCAAGCTCCTCTCCCAAGGTTGTGGGCTTCAATCCAAGCTCCTTACTCCAATTTGCACCTTGCTCTAGGATTGATGAAGGATTGGTTGATGAGGAGAAAGTGTTGGAGAAGTTGAGAGGAAAGAAGAATTGATCGGCAATTGTAAAAATTAGAATTGAGCTCCCTTAATTTTCGCCCCCCTTCCTCTATATATACTGCACCGGACTAGCCTTGAATTTTCGGCGAAACTGATGTAATATATTCGCCAAAATTACCCTTGAAAACACCGAACGGCTGCTGCATTTCTTCTAAAGTTTTCAGCGAAAAACTTTGAATGTTTTCGCCGAAAATATCCTTAATGATCGAAGGCCTTCTGTCTGCTTCAAGTTTTCGGACCGAGGACTTGAAAATCTTCGCCGAAAGCTTCTTCTTCGGCGAAAAACTATGTGATAGTTTCGCCGAAAATTCCTTCAGCTGAAAGTCGTATTTTCTTCAATCTTGCATCGGCCGTATCTCCTCCGTCCTAGCTCCGATCGACCTCCCGTTTGATCCTACGTGCTCCTTGTCACCAGTACTACAATGCCAAGACCTGAAAATACAAAGAAAACAGCTCCAATAGACATGGAATTGGCCTCAAAGTGCAACCCGGCAACAAAAGGACACTTTGCACAAAACTTCAATAAAAGCGTATAAATCATGGCAAAATGAGATCAAACACGGGAAATCCTTAGGCTAATCAAAGGCTTAAAATGCACCAAATATAATCACATCACTCCCAGTCTTCGAGATGGAAGGGATGGCGTCACGATCTCTTTCGGCTCTTCGAAAATCTAAACTCTCTACTCCAAAAACTTGAGAGAATTCTGAAGTTCGGTAATTATGATGAAATTTAAATGAGGTAGAGTATATCTGATTTTGGGCCGCGGTTAAGTATTTATGCTTAACCTAATTCAGACGGATTTTGACTTGTATTTTCGCTGAAAAATACTAGGGTATTTCCCCACAAATCTTGGTGTAAATGGGGAGCCCGAAGGTTGATTTCTCTGTAAATTTTGGTCCAATGGTTTTCGGTCGAAAACTTAGGGTTTTCCCAAAAACTTTTGTTGATGAGCATCAGTCGATTTGTACTGATATTTTCGCGAAAATGCTGAGGTATTTTTGGCGAAACTCTTTTAAATCGGGGCAGGAATTGTTTCGACTTGATTGGCTCCTTGGATCGATTTGGTGCAATTCCTCGAGGTTCCAACGCTTTATAAACACGTCCTTGGCTACTTTATTGATGGCAAAAACCTTTGCTAACATAAAAAACACTAGAAAACATTCAAATAGACCCCGAAATGGGCCAAGGTTACACACAATGGCAACGAGATAGGGCAAATTGATTAGAAGTATTCGCTACTATACCCTAAACACATGTCTTAAGCAAGGAAATGTCGCTTAAATGGGCTGATAATCACGTCAATTCGAGTGTATCAAGCATTAAAGAGAATATGAGTTGGGATGTCTCCTAATACCGTCAAGTATCGTCCAGCTCAAGGACGTTAATAAAAGAGCGCTTTTGTGGGGGAGGCAACCCACAGCTGGAGTCAGTTTTTCATTTGTGTCAACCTTAGTGTTTAGAGTCGGTTCGGGGGAGCCAAAAGTGTCAGTTTGTTTGATTCTTATTTTTCGTGTGTAGTTTGTGTGTCATAGTGTCAGTCGCAAGTTGATTGAGGTTATCGATTTTTGTGGATTTAACTGTGATTTTCTGAAGTTTGCCGGATTGAGCCAAAAAATATTTTCAATCGTAGAGTTCAAAATTTTCGGCGAAATGACCCATGTTTTCGCGAAAATTATCTTTGAAATTCCACTGAGTTTTCCAGACGATTTTGCTTCACATTTTTTGGCGAAAAACTATTCCACATTTTCGGCGAAAATTCTTTTGAAACCGGCAGTACTTTTTAAACTAACATTTTTCGGCGAAAACTTGCACTTACTTTTTCCGCGAAAAGGCCTTTGAAAATCAACCAAATTTTCGTTTTAAATCCGGATTCACCCTCTCTCTCTTCCTTCTTCTTTTTCGAAACCAAAAACCTCCCTCCTCTGTTTTCAATCAAACCGCCGACCACCACCCATTTTGCCGCCGCTACCGCTACCGACCGCCGTCGCCGTCGCCGCTCCCTCCCCGTTCCATTTCGATTAATCCAAGCCCTTAGAACAGCCGATCGGAGCTCTACAGCTCTAGTTCACCCAAACCCTAAAATTTTGATTTTCACGATTTCTCCAATCTGTTCATTTTTAGCATCCATGGCTTCAAGGTAAGTTGTAGAACTTTTCATTGCGAATCTTTGACATGTTGATTACTGAATTTCGTAGGGGTTGACTTTTGGTTGACTTTTCGGTTTACCTCGATTTGCGTGCCGACTGATTTCGTAGGTGAACTAGGTTAGCTGACTTGTTGAACTGTACTAGCATGCTTAGGATGTGTTAGTGCTTAATTTTCATATCGTTTGATCATGTGTTGCTAAGCCTAAGACCTATCCTTGTGAGGTGACTTTTGAGAAATGTCGGTTTGACCATGAACTGTTTTTGATCATTTGCGTGCATATGTGCTCATTCCGTTCCAATATTGTGTTTGCCATCTGAGATCGTATTATACCATCATCCTCCGATTGTGATAGTCTTGCCATGATTAGGGTTCAATGTTCTATTGTGTTGACTTTTTGAATGTCGGTTTGACTTCTGAACTCTGATGTGATAATTCCATTCTGCTGTTCCTAAGCATGTATTTTATTGTTTGTGATTACCGGTTAAATCTGCTTTGCTTACCCCCACTCGGTTTCCTCATTTCTTTGTGAAATTGAGTTTTTCGACTAAGTGTGGGGTAGGGTTTTAGTTTGACTAATTGGTTTGTGTTTTCTTGTTTAGGGCCCTCCACCAGCATTCCTGGCCGTGCTGGGCACCATCGCACTGTTGCTCGTCTACTCGACTACTACTTTGAGTGCTACAAGAAACTTGAGCATGTTCCGGGAGCGATGTTCGACCACTTTCAATGGATTTTTCTCTTTGATCAAAATGAGGACTGAGCACCGAAACGTGCACGACGCCCTGGCAACGGCCGGCTCCTAGAGCTGGACCACCCATAGCTTCCGACTTCCCAGGCGTCGCTCTCCAGAAGTTCTGGGCCACTTTTGGATCTGGACGAGCACAAGAGAGGCAGAGCAAGAAGGTCGTTTCCTTCTATCTGGGCGGGGTGTACAGGAACCTCACCTATGATGGGGGGGGGGGGGGGGGAGGGGGGGGTTTTCAGCCCTCTAGGCATCCCCTACGAGGGCCTTACACGGTCATCATCTCGTTGGGCGAACGACGGGGGCATACCAAGCACTCTAGAAACCCCAAAGATGGAGTGCCCGGCGATCGTCTCACGGACCATAAATTTAGTTAGGTCTCTCTCTCACCCTCTCTATAGATACATTTCAAATGATTTGGCTGTAGATGTATTATATGCTCCAGAAAAAGGACCGCCACCATATCAGCAAGGAGGAACTTCTGCCTTCTTCGCGCATCCGGGAGATCTACCCTTTCACCCCCGGGTGGGTTTTTGCTCGCATCTTCCGCCAGAAGAACCAAGAGGAGGACGCAACCTCGCTCAGTCATGGGATGGCAAACTTCATCGGC
Organism: Linum lewisii; assembly: GCA_034768395.1. Lineage (NCBI taxonomy): Eukaryota > Viridiplantae > Streptophyta > Magnoliopsida > Malpighiales > Linaceae > Linum > Linum lewisii. The sequence goes on along the minus strand of CM068301.1, from coordinate 32,681,870 downwards.
CAGTTAAACATCTCCTTCGGCCTCAGCCACGAATATGGCCCATCGAAATCCCAGCCGCAGAAGAACGTACCGTGAGGGAATTTGGCGGTCGGGTACGACTCGATGCGGGACCTCAGTCCCAGGTTTGAAGCAGACTCCTCCCCTCCAGAGCGAGGCTGATCGGAGGGTAAGAAGATGATTTCTGAGGAATCTCAGCTCAGTACGAGCCAGAGTTTCATGACCATACTCCCTCGCACCACATCAGGCAGGGTATGCACGCCAGTTCACCGCCGACCATCCCAGATCCATACCAGGGCCTCACCAGCAGCCTTACCCGCACCTCCGCGGATGTTTGGAGAGCTGTATGAGCGACTGAGAGTGGCGCATCACCAGAAACGCCACTACAAGAGGCGAGAGGACTATTATGCAGAACATATGCACGCGCTGATAGGCGGTATGAGGCACAGATGGCGTTTGGCAACTTCAGCTCGCGATTTCCTCACTTTCCACTCACCGGGCCAATGACAGCAGTGGAATTTCGGGTGTATTCCTTTTTGAGGTCCTTTCTTTTTATTTCTTCTTTTCGAATTTCGATCCAACTTTTTTCTGTGTGGGATCGGGACACTGTCGGTTTTCTTTTTATGTTTCATTTTGTTTTTGTTTTGTAGGAAGTAGGGAGATTCCCTTGCTTCAACTTTGAGAAGATTCCCTCGCTCGCGGACCTGTGCTCATCCCTACGCCAAACCATCAGGGTCCAGGTTCTTGTCCTTCCCTCTGAAACTCTAGAAATTAGTCTATGTGAGGACACAGTCCGATTTAAGTGTGGGGTAGGATGCTAGAGACCTTGCATTGGAACTTTGATTGCCCTTGATTGTGTTTTCTGTGGGACTAGTGATTCCATCAGTCTCTCTAGCATTAGAATGGCTCAGTTCTTGATTTGATGTTAGTTGTTGTTCAAACTTTCATAATGATGCTTAGGATGCTGAACCTAGAACTTGGAAACCAACTTTTATACTTTGATGCTAAATTGCCTGGTAGAACAGAATTTGTAGAGAATCACACTGGTAGTTTGTCGCCGTGATTGCAACAAAAATGACGAATCAGCCTAGCAAAAAACCAAACTATGGAGCTTTTTGGACTCCATTGACGTAACTTGCAATTTCAATTCTTTCTGAGTGGTTTTCTGTTTGCTGATGAGTTAGAATTTCATGGGACCTATCGGACGCACAAATGACCACGAGTTCTAGAATGATAGGGGAACTAGATTCAGTACTAACCAGATAGCTACCTAACATAAAATCCATTTGGTTTTTTTTAAAAAGCCTTGAGCTTGGTGGCCTGTTCTTTCGGGTTGATTATTACATTACATCATTCCAATTTTTTCATTTCCCCGTTGATCCCCTGTGGTTGTAGTTCTGGATTGACTACCGGAAGTCGGTTTGTGGTAACCTGACTACAACCATTAAACAGGGTTGGTCTTAGCTATTATGTTCAAGACGTGTAACCCCTCTAGCAACTAAAAGAAAAAATTGGCACAAAAAAAATAAAAAAACAAGAAGCAGAAAAGAAGCCAAGTTTCGAAAAATGAAAAGAAGAAAATAAGAAAAGCCAAAAGGTTTCAAGTTTTTAGTTCAATAAAAGTTTTTCTCCCCCCCCTTACAAATGGAAGAACGAGTCAAAAGAAACGAAAAAAAATTGTGTAAAGAAAACTAATAAAAGTGCTAGGTTGCTTGAGGGTATCATAGGACGAGCGTTCTTATTCCACCGTGTTGGTAGACGGTAGGAAGCCGCAGATTTAGATTCGAGGGAAGTTAGTCTCGAAAGCTACCATACAAGAAAATGGCCATTTTAACATCAATTTTCTAACGGCGGACAAAACAAAAGTGCTGTTAGAATAAAAGTCTACGGTGGATTTTTAAAAAATCGCTGTTTAAATAACAGCGACAAAAAGAGCTGTTAGAGAAATTCGCTGTTCAGACAAAAAAGTGCTGTTAGAAATCCGCTGTTAGGACAAAAAAGTGCTGTTAGAATGTTAAGAAATCCTGCTGTTAGGCCGTTTAATCTCAGGGGCGCAAAATTCCCGCCATAGCGGGAAATCAAAAAATTTTTGGGGCGGGCTTCCTAGCAGCGGCATAAGAACCGCTGTTAGGTTATCCGATGTTAGGTTTTGCTGATGTGGCAATTCCGTGTGCCAACCCCACCAATCACATTCTCTTACGAATTTTTTTTTTCTTTCTCCCTTTATTTTCTCTTCGCTTTCTCTTAGGGGATTGTTTCTTAGGATTTGTAGAAGGAACAAAGAAGAGGAGAAGAAGAAAAAAAAGAGAAGAAGAAGAGAATTAGATTGGCTAGAGAAAGAAGAGAAGGAAAAAGAAGAATCCAATCTGGAAAAGAGGAAAAAGAGAGAAGAAGCAGGAAGGAGAAAAAGACGAAGGAAGAATGGTGATGAAAGATGAAGAAGAGAAAGAAAAAGAGGAAGAAAGGAACAGAAGGATCAGAAGAAGGAAGAGGAAGAAAAAAGGATCAGAAGATGATGAAGAGGAAGAAGAAGGAAAGAGGAAGAAAGAGGTCCAAGAAAAAAGGAAGAAGAAGAAGAATGCAGAAAATTCTGCTCTCTTGGAGCAGGTTTCTTGCATTTTTTTTTTAATCTGATCGGAATTCTAACGGCGGATTTTAAGTGCTGTTAGAAATAACGCAGTTTAGGTTTAACGGCGGTCAGAAATCCGCCTGTTAGCTCAACTTACGTTTAGTCAACCTAACAGAGGATATGCAACCCCGTTTAGGATTTCTAACAGCGGCCTATCCGCTGTTAGAATCACTAAAAATGTGCTGTTAGGATGTCATTTTCTTGTAGTGTACTCCGCACAAAGCCATCATCATACATTCCCTTATCCATACTCATTTTAACCCATGTAGTGTAGAATTCGTTACAGTCCTAGTAGGGAAGTCCTTCTTGACTGGTTACTCGTGTTGTCCACATGGTGGAGATGTGGTCAAATTGCAAAACTTATGACAGAATTCAGTAACAGAAAATGATTGAGAGGCAGAAAACGTCCTAAAACACAGGAGAGTGTGAGTTCCCCATTGTTACTAAATATTTCTGTGTGAGGAGTCTGGTCGGTCAGGTAATTTCGTGACATAATTGGTTGTTACTACTTGTCGGTGTGTGCATGTTTATTAGTGAGGGACCAGGTAGTTCGGCTGATCTGTATGCATGTTAGGTTTTGTGTTCTAGGATTATCTGTCTAATAAATTCATTTGTGCTTGATTGAACTCCAAATTTGATCGATCTTTTCATTTGTGAACATGAGCGTTTCTATTCAGTTTGCTTGAGGACAAGCAAAAGGTTAAGTGTGGGGTATTTTGATGACACTCAATTTGATCTGATTATTCAGCCTCATTTAAGCGACCTTTCCTTGCTTAAGACATGGTTTTTAGGTTATAGAATAGCGAATATTCAATAAATTGCCCTATCTCGTGCTGGAGTTAGTGTTACTTTGGCCCAGTTTTGGAGGTCTATTGATGGTTTTCTAGTGGTTTTTTATGTTAGCACTGGTTTTCTGCATAAAATTAAGTAGCCAAGGGACGTGTCTAAGGCGTTGGAACATCGAGGAATTACACCGGATCGATTCGAGGATGTTCACTCGGTCGAAACCAAAGTCTGCCCAGTTTTACAAAGGAGTTGTTACGCCGAAAAAATACCCTAGTGTATTCGGCGAAAATGCGGAAGAACAATCGACATGATGATCATCAAAAAAAGTTTTTCTGCGAAAACTGCTATGAACCCCCGCTGCAACTGTGGGCAGACGACCCTTAAACACCGCAAGTTGAGACCGTGCAACGAGGTAGAACCGTCGGGAACCGGGGGCGGGGGAAGGAAAGTACTTTGACCCATCGGCATATTAACAGCTGGGACCAGAAGGTCAGTCGAAGACGCCAGCCCCGCCAAGAGATGGCATGCCTTTGATGCTAAGTTGATCTAAACGAAAGTCAATTTCCATGAACGTCGAGAAGGATTAGCAATTCCATAGTAAGAGAAAAACCGAAGTTTCCAGTGTTTTATTCAATTCAAAGGTTGTGTTACAAGGGTGGCCGGCGGCCCTCTTATATAGGTGAGGAACAAGTCTCCTCCCTAACCACTACTTCTAAATAATAATAAAATAAAGAAATAAAAAGAGTCCTAATTAGTAAAACCTAAAGAGGACTTTAACTAATCCTACCTAGACTAAAAGAGAAGGGATAATTCGGACTCCAAACTATAAGGAAGAGAATCCTACCTAGAACAAGAACTTCCTAAAACGAGGCTGGAAAATCCTAAAAAACAGCTAAACGGGTTCTGGAAATATTAGCCAAATATAAAATACTAAAAAAATTCGTAAAATTCTGATCTTTTTTCAGATCACTAGTAGACTCCATGGGCTACAACTTTCATTTTGGACTGCAGCCCAATTCTGTCTCCAAGTAGCCATATTCGTCACTCTTTGTCGGGCTACGAATCTGTCCAGAAATCCAGCTTGCTTAGTAGTTAGTCCAGTTTGGCCCGTGGCTGCTCGGTCATGGGATGACTCTTGGCTCTTCTCCAAAGGGTTGGGATCAGGCTCAGGAGGTGGCCTGTTACAGCCCCATCGGTTTCAGCCTCGGATCAGATCGGGCCCCCCCCCTTTACGCTCCCCCCGCTTTGCTAGGGGTTGGCCGAGCTCTATCTCCTTCAGTTTTTTTTCCCCCAAATTTTAGCTCCTTTTTTTTTGGGGAGTGCCCCTTTGGGGCTTAAGCATCCATAGCAACTGGAATCTTCCAAAAGGCTCGACCCCTTTGTTGGGTGGGCAAAAGCACCTTCTGTGGTGCCCGGCGCCCCCGGGGGTGGGGCCCTGTGGGCCTTCTTAAAATTTTTGGCCCAAACCTTTGCTTTTTTTTCGGGGCCGGTCTTCAAAAGGGAAAGCTTCAGGGGGGGGTTTTTGGGTTGGTGCTGGTACGGTAGCCAAGGACGTGTTTAGACATTAACCCCCAAGAAAACAACATAAATCAACGGAGAGATCGCTCAAGTCAAAGAAAACCCCCGCCCCATTTAACATGTATTTTCGGCAAAAATACCCCTGGGTTTTCGCCAAAAAAAGGAAAAAAGGAAAATTCACCGAAATTTCCATTATTTTGGCAAAAAAACCCCCTTTAAAAAAAAAAAAAACCCGGGTAGGTATAAATACAGCATTCGACGGCTTTAAAGGGAAGGGGGGGGCTTACCTTTTTTTTAATAACCCCTTTAAAACACCAAAATTTAAAATGGAGAGGGAACAAGGCGAGGGGATAAGTTCAAAGAGCCAAAGGGAAGGGGTGTGACGCCATCCATTATCTCGGAGAGCCCCCGCTATGGTTGAAGATTCAGCAGATTTAAGCTTGCCGGAAGCATCGGAACTAGGTTTTGCCCTTCTTTTTCTTCTTCCTACCCCGATGTATTCTTTTTCTGTCTTCGATTTGTTTTATCGAATATGGTTTTTTTAAAATTTTGTAGTTGTGATGTGATTTTTTAAAATTTTGGGGCAATTTTGCTTATGATTGACTATGAAAAACCCCCCCCGTTTTTTCCTTAAATGCCATTTGAATATGCTTTTTTCGAAAAATTTTTTTTCTAAGTGCATTCTGTTGCCCCCGGGTTTCCCTTTTTGGGCCCAATTTTCCCCCTCTATTTTGGGGGGGTTTTTTTGTATTTTCAGGGCTTGGCATTGTTGTATGGGGGGCAAGGGCACGTTTTGGAAACAAAAGGGGGGGTCAATCGGAGGGGGAGGAGGAGATCGGGCCCATGCAAAACAAGAAAAATACTTTTTTGCTGAAAAAAAATTTTTTGGCCAAAAAAAATTCAAAGTTTTCGGGCCGGGAAAAACCCCTTTTTAATTTTTTAAAAAAAAGGAAAAAAAAAGTCAAAATTTTGATTCTTGAGGAAATTTTTTGGGGGAAAAAAATTTAAAGTTTTTCCCCAAAAAAATTTAGAACGAATGCAGCAGGGTCGGTGTTTTTAAAAAAAGTTTTCGGGAAAAAAAGTTGCACAATTTTGCCGAAAATATCGGCAAATCCGGGGGTGCTATTTAAAGGGGGGAAAAGGGGGGAAATTGGGGGCTAAATTCCATTTTTTTTTTTCACCATCCCCCACTCCTCTCTTTTCTCCCCAAAATTTTTATCATCAACTCCATCATCTCCTCCCCCCAAAAACCCCACCCCCTTCCCCCTCAATTTTTTATCAACTTGAAGATCTAAGTGAACCTTCCCCCCCGGGTTGGAGTTTTAAAACCCCAAGTAGAAGTCCCCAAATGGAAGAAAGGGGGGGTTCCTTCCTCATTTTCAGGTTTTTTCCAGGGGTTAAGCTAGGTAAGTGGGGTTATTTAGTGAGGGGGATCAAGCTAGGATAGGTGATTGATTGTTGGATGAGTTTTTTCCCTAGAAATTTTTGTAAAAAATGATGTCCCAGACCTTGTGCTTTGAGCCATTGGCTTGTGTTGTTCTTTTGGTTTTTTTAGTTTTTAAAAAATGAGAATGATTGATTGAAATTGATCAAAATTGTAGGTTGTAATTGGATGTTTTTGGGGGGATTGGGTTTTAAGTTACAACCTTTTTTTAGGGTTTTTTTTCCTTTTTGACTTTTTTTCAAAAATTTTGGTTTTCTTTTAGTTTTTTTCATTTTAAAAGGTTTTTAAAGACCCTTGTGTTTTCTAGACAGTGTTATATGATTGACAAAGAGATTTTTCTTGCATCATTTTTTTTTGGCTAGATGTTTTTTACATGAATTCAAGGGTTTCCCAAACATTTCTTTTAGCTATTTTAAAAACTTTCCCCCCCTTTTTTTTACATTTGCGAGAGAAAGGTGCATTTGGTTAGGAATAGAGGTCAATTGGGGCGAGAGCGTTTTTATTTACCCTTGGGGGAGATGCCCGGGTCATTAATTACACATTTTTGTTGAGATTAAAATTTAGCTTTCCAAAAACCTTGAGCTTAAAAAAAAACCCCTTGCTAGACAAAAAATCCTTTCTCTCTTTTTTGGTCCTAAATTTCCCTTTTTTTCAATTTTGCCTTGTTTGCTTATGCTTTTAATTTGTTCTATTTAAAACCCAAAATTTTTTTCAAAAATTTTTTTGTTCATGGGAAATTTTTTGAGTATTGGGGCCCCCGAGAGGACCCCCGGGAATAAAGACCCTTTATAAAAAAATTTTATCAAATTTTTTTGGGGCCGTTGCCCGGGGGCCCCCTCATTCTAAGAAAACAATTATTGGGAAACCCCCCTTTTTACTTTTTTCGTTTTTTCCTTTTTGCTTCCTTTTTACTCTTTGTCTACTTTGTTATCCCGCATCGTTGTATTTCTCGGGTGTTTTTGTTGTGTTTTTGCGGAGATTTGGGTTTGTGCATGAGGGTAGCTCATCTTCAATCACGATCCAAGGATTAGAAAAGGTGTCGAACCCCGGGGCTACTTCCCCACCTCCTACAAAAATTGAAAAACAAGAAGTTGAAGAAATTTTTACCACACTATGTCTCAACACGGAGTGCGATGACCAATTTGGTAAATTCACATGGAGAGGAAACCCCCCCAATCGATTACCCTAGCTTTTGTTAAACTTTTTTTGTTTTTTTTTTTGAACCCCAACACGATCTTAGTTTATCAATCAACAATAAAATTAAGGTTGGAGAAGTGTCCGGTGAGGGTTCCTCATCATTTCCCCATCCCCGGGGCTGCATCCCCGGTCTTTTCCTCGGGGCAGCCCCCCGGGAAATCGTCGGAGATAAAAACCAAATTTAATTTTGGGGGCACAAAGGGGGCCCTCGGTTTTTGGTCGGGTCGGGGGGGGCACCCAGGTGTAAGGAGCTGGGGGTAGGCCGGGCACGTGGGCAGGGGGTGGCAGGTCGGGGGGGGTGGGGAGGCGGGGGGGTTTGGGGGAGGGGATGCGTCGGGCAGGGGGGGAAGCGGCGGCGGGGGCAGTGGGGCGGGTTTGGGGGGAGTGGGAAGTTGGGGTGGCGGGTAGTGATGCGTCGGGG